>JAHZMV010006478.1:0-27423 GCA_027743765.1 Coecobrya sp. COE2
AATTAAAAAAGCAGAAAAAGCATAATTTTTAGAGTCGAGCAGCAGAATTTCTTTCAAAAAGCAGCAGAATTGTGGTTGCTCTAGTCATCAACATCATGTTCGTCATTCTCACAGCCTCTTGCATAATAGTAATGTGCTGACATGAGAGAACTAGCATGTTTTATTCTTGACTAAATAGTTTCGTTGGGAAAAGGAGTGGGAAAGAGAGAAGACAAAAGATTGGAACCATTCCAATTTTTTATTATTTCGCCTTACTTCTTTTTTTGTAGTTTTTGCTCCAAGGGAGAGTACTTTAGTGAATTCTTTTGAAGTTGTGCTACAACTAAAAACAAAGTTGAAATATATACCAGCGGCACATGACAGAGACAGCAGCAACAACAGTATAGAATATTATACTAGCAATTATTATACCAAGTTAGTTAGGCATTTGGGATATGGACACAGAAAAGCCTGCACTTTACGTTGAAGAAAATCAAGAGTCTGGGAGACAAGCTAAATAAATTAATACGTACCAACATCGCCACTGCCTGCCACCAGCAACAGTACCAATGGCACTTGAACCAATGATGCTGGAAGGGAGAAAGGGGAGATGGAGAGAAGGCTTACTTTTTATTAGCACGTACTTACATTATACCTATCAAATGCAAAAGTCTAACCGACTGTGAGAAAATTAACTACTAAGCAAATATATTGCTATAACCTGCTGAATATCGCTGACATACAGTAAGTTTTAGGAAATGGTGAGAAAAGTTAACGGAGTGAAGAAAGTGGCAATAGCTCTTGATTCCTGATGGGAGAGAAGGAAGGATATTAGATTAGTTGTTATTGGGAATAAGGCGAAGGGAACGGAAAGTAGCTAGAGCTAAAAATGCGCATGCAAGAATGTTCGTGTGTGTGTATATATGTACCTTTGAAATGGCGGACAGAAGTGGATTTGGATTTTTGGCAAGTCAAATAAGACTTACAAACCAAGACGATTTTTGGAATACTAGATGGATGAGAAATTTTGAAATGTCAAATCATCGTAAAATGCGGCTATTCACTTATAATTTTAGTAGCGTTGATGCTACATAGAGAGAAGAAGAGAGCAGAAGAATATACATGTTTTAGCCACAATTACCATACATTACATATCGGTTAGTTGGATTTGTTGGCACATAGTTTTATGCTGGGAGAGGAATTGTGTTAAGATTTGTACTTTATATATAACCATTTCATTCATGTATATAAAATGACATGATGAAAGATTCCTAGAAGTACGAAAAAGGATCAAGTTATCTGTCAAAAAATTCTTTTTTCTTTTCTATTTGCACAGCTTTCTCAAGAACGTTCATCTGGAGCAGAGGATGGCCCACCAAGGACCAAGTCCGCAAGACTGGAAAAGTTTCGTCGTTGCAAATCTTTTGACTGGGACCATTTCCGTTACCACTGTAGCGATGGGAACATAGCACCAGCAGCACAACAGGATCCGCATCACCAGCCACCACATCCACCATCGTGGGAATCAGACCACAAGTCTGTCCAACAAACTTGGAGTGGTGGAAGTAGTACTAGTAGCAGTGGTGGGTGTGGTGGTAATAATAATGCACCTTGTACAACTTCTTCTACGACTTACGCCTCTGTTGCGACCAACAGTGCTAGTAGTAACGTTAGCAACCAACGAGTATGCGAGGATCGAAGAAAAGTTGAACAGGGAGAGTCCTCCTGTTCTTCCTCATCATCTACTCGACCAAGTGTCAATAAGCCCACTTGTTCGTCTTCCACTGTCAAAGGAAGTCTAATTAAAAATGCAGGAGACTGTTCAGAGGGCCAAGGGATACAACTTACCAATCCGAATCAACTACAATCATCCACAGTTATATCTTCGTCCTCGTCATCCTCTTCTTCGTCCATTTCTTCCACATCTCGTCAACTTCCTGAGTTATCCACCACAAGTAACCTCATTAGAGCCAGTACTCTGACCTTCTCTCCACCTGCTTCCCCACGAAGATTTGGGTTGAGAGCCGCAATGCCGAACATTTTCAGTTTCGGCAAAGAGAAAATCATGAGCGGCACAAGTAGTAGCGGAAAAGGTGCAGGGACTCCTGGTCGAAAAAAAGATCCACCTACTCACCTAGACTTATTTGGTACACATTCTCTCCCAGCAACTCCACCGCCACACTCATCGGCTGAAAACGCAGTTTTTGAAAAGACTGTATGCAAAAGGTGTGCTCTGCTTATGCCTCAGTTGGTCGCAGGGCAGGATGAGAATAAACCAGAGTTAATGCAGCAGCAAACCCAGACAGACTTTTCCCTGTTGGAAGAAGAAAGCATGCAAAGGAAAGATACATCAATCAGGAACACCACTGCAGCCATTGCTACAAACACTGGCAGTCTGAAATCTCTCGACGCAGTCGGCACGGCTGACACTAACACGCCCTGTCCAGTCAATAACCGCAACAGCACAATACCCAGTGCAAACGTAAACACTACTAACATAATCACCACCACCACCACTACTACCAGCTCCTCTGCAACAATTCTTGTTTCCGGTACAGCTACCTCGAGTTCAAGTTCCATGTACATTTGCCAAAAACACCAAGAAAGACTATTACAGCAACAACAACCTAGCCCGGGACCCATTATGCCGGCAATGCCGGAGAAGAAATATGTTCCTTCGCCACTCGCTCAGGAAAATAGAAAGCCGGCACCGTCCACCGGACCAAGCCGTGTGTTCGAGCAGAGTGGACCGGAGAGTCCTGGTCCCTTCGCTACATCATCACCACACCACCATTATCACCAACATCATTATCACCATCACCACAACCAGCAGTATAAACTGAAACAGCACTCATTGGCATTCTCCCTACCAATCCCACAAGTTGCTCTTCAGTATGCAAATATCCCTTTAGGGGATTCTATAACACCTAATTCCAGTAGCAGCAGCAGCAGCGGCATTAGACCAACATCAGCGAAAGAATCTTTGGCAGCGAGCGTTACTACTGCTGCCGCGGCAGCTGCAGCAGAGGGGCGAGGTAAATCCTCCACCTTGCCTACCATCGACAGCAAGCATATTGTTGCAATAAGAAGTGCTGAGAAACGACGACGCTTCTTTGCCAAAAAGCAAACCAACTCGGCACCGGACACTTTCGATTCCCATACTTTCCTTACCGCCACTCAAGGTGTTCTTCACACCACAAGTGAGTTCGTTTCATATATACATACCTACATACATACATACCTACACTTTCACCTTTGTCATTGGTAGTCTTCATCTGGTTCAAACTGAATGAAAATGTTATAGACAAAGCTTCGAAGCTATAAAATCAACTTGAGTCTTGTAATTACACTAATTCATTCAAAAAATATATTTGAAAGCGTACGTAGTTTTATCTATAGTTAACGGTTATTTGAAAGTAAAAATGATGATGATGATGAAGTACCTACATACATAAATACATCTCAGCTATAGTCTTAATAATATAATCTTGAAATGAAATTACCAAACTGTAGTTAAAGAATGACACTTTCACTTTTGTAGATAGTCAAATACTAATAGTGGTTAGATACAACAAAACTGACGACACCGACATAGTAGATTTTTTTTATTTTTGTTTGGAAACTGACCAGTGAACATTTTTTGGACATTTTTTTAGAAAACGTATGTAAACGTGTAGCTGCAGCTCCTCCTATTTTATAATAGCTGCTGTCTGTGCTGAGAATGTTTTCTACTCTGTAACTGTCCCTTTACTAGAAAATCAATCCATTTATAATCTCTTTCTCTGTCAAGTGAACAATTTATGAACTGACGCATCATTAGTATTGTTATGATTATCATATTTTTACAATCCTTTCACTTCTTTCACTTTGCTTATCTTTTTCCTCTTGTGTGTTTCCTTCTAGTACTCTCTTTTCATTTTTCATTTCTCAATTTTTCAGAAGCATATCCATAAATTATCGTAATCAGAGAAATTAGCTTAGAATTAGTTAGCGTTGAGTATCAATTCACTAATTGAGTGTACGCACTTTGCACATTCTCCTTGTTCACATGCAATGATATAGAATTTAGATTCTCAAAAAACCGTACATTTTATGCCACTATAGAAATCTCAAATATACCATGACAATTACACCTAAATACCTACAATACCTAATTATGTACCGAAATACATACAATAATGCCAGTAGAATATAATGTAAATACTCAGGCTCGCAAGTGAATCGTAAATTGTAACCCAAATATGTAGAAATTCCTCTACTTTCCACTTAAATGTGTAAACGTGATAATGGAATTGTAACTTAAACACAACCTTACCGAACCTTTGAATGACAATCGTAGAAAAGTCAATAACCTATGTAGTACATACAAATAGAGTAACAAATAATGTATGTATACATTAGTAATTACATACAAAGGAGTCGACTATTTAGATTGGCTTGTTGTCACATAACCACTTCAACTTTCCACTTACATTTTCCAAATGCCATTCAGTTAACTTGTTTTCTCTTTTATTATGCATACATTTACACACGTACAATTTCACTCATGTGATTTCTTACATGCACCCAACATATTGAATTAGTATGAATCTTGAACAGTTCCCTGCAGGATGACAGGTTTCTGGGGAAAATATTTATAAACTAGAACTTATTAAGTACATACAACTGACACGTGGTGATATATTTGAGACTGAGACTGTTCCCTTGATTTTTTCTTCTTTCACTTTCATTCATCTGTCTGTGACATCTGCTACATTAGACTGCCTTGCATACTTCCATCATCAAACTCGTTCATTATAGAAAAAAAGTAATTTCTTTACCGTTCATGTCTAAAAGTAAATGTTAATACAGTGTTATCATATTATGCCATGTTTGTATCCTTGTTCAAAATCTTTAATGTTGATTCATGTATTTTATTGTTATTATTGTTATGTTAGAGCTATAGATACATTATTCACGTGTTTTTAATATATGTACCTTTACTGTTATTATGAACAATTACTTATTATTATTACTATTAATATGTTACCGTTATCACTTGAATTATACCTATATAAATAAATGCGTATTTAGTTACTTTCTTCACACTTTCACTATTACCACTGTTGTATGTATACTTTTTCTACTCTTCTTGTCTATTTTTACATTAGAAAAGTACAAAGTTGTCATGTCAACCGGTAAAATACGTTCCATCTCTGTTTATGTGAATCTCTTTCAAGATATTGCCTTGAGAATGGTTTTATTTTTAAGAAAAAGTTGGAATGAAACTTGTTTCTATGAATGTTATTATTGTTATTATTATTATTATTATTACTAAGGAGATGAGACCAGTGAATTGTCACTTAATAATTTCTTTAATTGTGTCTAACAATTTAGAACTTTTAATATCGTGTGTTCGTTCACATACCCTTAGTATGTACGTATGTGTCTTTCTCTTCATAACACAATACAGTCTAGTTTACACATTTTTTAAATAATTACTAAATATATCTATTTTATGCTATTTTACTTGTAACGAAACACATATCACTATATTTTGTTAATTCGTAGAAGCATCAGATCGCCTATTGACAATAGGAACCATATTACACCTGTTTAGCAAGAGTTTAGAGTAAAAAAACAAGATTTAATACGGTTTGCTTCACAAAGTGCATCAAAAAGCATTGGTTTGTACGTACAACTTCATTAATCACAGCTTTGCATCGTTTGTCCAGCATAAAATAAGGATTCGTTCATAAATGTTTTCTCATTTTCCTACATGCAAAATACTAATATTGACGTCTCAACTTACGAGTTTTAATATAAATATTTTGTTTACACAACGATATGTTTACCTTAAGGATTATAAACACTTCCCGGTAAATGAAAAACTGTAACTCGCAGAATGTTAGCCTCAACATCAGTGCACAAGTGCAAACTCGAAAAATGATTGACAGAGTAGCGCATGGAGAGCAGAGTAGTAGCTGTTGCAAATGACTTGAAACTAGCAAGTGCTTTAGATTAAACTGTCACATTGCTTTTTTTCTGTTCTCTTCCCATGGCAAGGGGCAATCCCCAAAATTAACTTATTCTTCTGAGTATAGTCGTTTCCCCCCTCGTGTCATTATATTTAAGATGCCTATATCCACCCCATCCTTGACTGGCGATATAAATAAGGTACGAGAAATGTTCTTATTGAAAAAAATGCCACTGTGCCGTTTTTCACCAGTTGGATTAAGCATATAGTTAGAAGAAGGTTTACGGACGGACAGACAGACAAGCTGCATTTAAAAATGAGCTGAAAACTGCTTTCAGCAACGTAATTACATTCTTACGTATTTATGAACGGTCCTTGGAATAGAAATCCTAAAATTTGGAATGCCACCGTGTAGTAGATATATATGTGCTCCACAGTTTTCCAAATGGTATAATTTCCGTGTGCTTCTATATAGCTTCTTCTTCCTCTTCTTTTTCCTCTTTCTTCACTTTCAACGCGCTTATTACATAAAGTTTATGTGTGTGAATAATTATACGCCACTTTTTCTCCTACTTGTAAACGCTGATGTGTACAACAATAAATTTATTTCTGTACGGTAACTGTAGTATATGATGCAGTCAAGCGTTTTAGAAACCTAAACTCCCACATTCTGCATAAATTATATTACTCACCACACACACGTGTCAAGAAAAGCGTTTATGTCAACTTGTGGTAAATACAGTTGTAAACGTCAGCAAATAAGTCGCCATAAAATAGAAGATAATGACTTCTTAAAAATCTTTTAACACGGAGGACAAATATTTTCCCAACTTCCTCACTTCAACTCTTGGAACAGAAGTGTCAATAATAATTTTTATTGCAATTTTACTTCCATCCTTTATTTTGCTGTTTCCATCAGCAAACCCGTTCATACTTCATAGCTAATGTGCAATCAATGAATATTATTATAGCTAAAGATTTACTTGGGTTGGATTTGATGACTATCCACTTATGTTTAAAGAGCAACTAAAAATCTCACTAAAGTATTCTTAGCGTTATACCATTTATTATTTATGTTTTGAGATTACAAAGGGCTAAAAAAGGATTAACTGCCTTGCAAGTAAATAGACATATATGTATAATAAATAAACTACCGGAAATCTCTTATATTACGCAATCTGTACATTTACACTTTGGTTCTATGAATGCCTGTTCTCTTTTATATTCACCTTCCTTCCATCTTTCGTAAAATCTTTACAATTTCACGCTTTTAATGAGAAAAACGTTTTACATGTTTGGTTTTCGCTTCAGCTTTTGTAGTTCTTTCTGTACCGATATTATTATGTAGTACATAAAAAAGCGTTGGGAAGTTTCAAAGGAAAGCCTTGACAAAATATTTAAACAGATACGAAACATTAAGTTATTTAACGACGGAATTTCGAACATTATTATGTTCAAAGCAACATGGCCTTGGTCATTAGTAAGAACACGAGCATTACTAATTTGAACATTCCCAACTTTTCCAATATTTTTAACTGACTTTGGACGTTGCGACTTTTGGAACGTTTACTTATTCCTTTGCTGTCTTTGTGCTTGCACGGGCTTATTTTTTGCTAGTCGCGTCTGAGCTTCCGTGTGCTTATCACTTTCTCGAACAACCAGACTTTACAGTGCCACCCCACACCATATTTTTGTTGCTTGGTTTTCGGGAGAATATCGATAGAGTTTTCAGTTTACGTATTACGTTTGTACGAAATACAACCTTTTTTAAAGAAAATATTATATTTTGATTGAAAAAAAGTGTACATTTTTCATCCTCTCCCAACCCCTACCATTATACTTTACTTAAGTACGACGACATCACAACTCTCAGAATCACTTTGATATAACAAGATTAACTAATTAATAATAACTTTTTACGTGAATACAAAAGTTGAAATTGTTTTATTGGTACTTTAACTATTTTAATATACTTACCAGTGTTATTCTTTCTCTGCTGCGCAAGCGCAAACATTATATATATATTTCTGTGAATATTATCTATTTTAACACCAATTTTAGAAGCTGTCAGCTATTATTATTATTATTCGTTATATATATTCATTTTATACTAAATAACTGCCGTTACTACTAGTATACTAAAATTTCATATTTTTTACCAAATTTTATTTAGTTTTTATCACTTATTGTTTCTAAATTATTCGCTAAAAACGTTGCTTATTAAACACAATTAGGGCGATTGTGTGGAAACTGCAAAGAGCCGGTGACCAACTGTTTGGACGGAGTACTACGAGCAACCCGGAGGGAAAAGGGTGACACTTGTGCTATCACTCCTCCATCAGTAGAAGGTATGTACGATGATGTATGATGATTGTTGTAGAAAATCACTCCCAAATTATTATTCTCATTACTCCCCCATTGTTACCAGTAGTCATTTCATTTACAATTAGTACAATAACCAAAAGTAATTTGTAATTGGCTACTAATCCTGTACAGTGGTAAAACCCTTCATGTCTGCTTTTCATAATCCCTAGTTTGATCCCTTTGTGGCGTCCCTGTAAAATGGAATGTGTGATCGTCGTCGTGTAGTCGTAATAATAATAATAATAATAACCTCCCTAACCTTTGATGTTTAAATTGACTTAAATATGTACTACTTTTACCATGCTTTCAGTAATATTTAAATGTACGATATTGTAGATTTATTTGATTACATAATAAATGACAAGCTACTTGGGTTGTAAACCAATCGCTTTATTGTCAAAGTTGAAGTAAAAGTACAAACAAGCTTCTATCTCTAATCTTGTCTAACTACTTGTGTAATTATCAAAGGTTGATAATTAACGGGAAAAAGATAATACAACATTAGGAACAAATGTACCCTTTTTCCGATGAGAATAGTATTTCTATCGGTCATTGTTCATGAATTCATTAGTCCGCGATACTCCACACACATTAGACGAGGTATTCTCAAGGAGTAAAATAATCTGATGAAGGAGAAATGGCTGTGGGGGAAAACGAGTCGTGATAAATTAAGGTAATAAGATAATTCTGAATGAATCCTTTTCCCATTTATAAATATAAGTCTACTAATACCAGTGGCGTCATCCTTATCATTATGATCACATAGTCATATTATCATCTTCATTACGCATCACCGAACAAAAAACTGGGCAGGATTAAGTGAATATGTCAGAGTGTGTCCATTCATCGTCTTTGCTTGTTGGTAATGGAATACTTGGCTTCGCATCATGTACAATTATTACTACATTTTTTACTATTATTATATGGAATCCACATATCAAATGTACATTTTCACTCCTACGTTCATTTTTATATTTTATCTGGATTGTGTGGACACGTACATTCTGAGAGCTTGATGGTAGGTGAAAGCAAGAGCGTAATCACCGGAGAGCCACAACATACTATCTCATGTTGGGCTAATACATACAATATCTACATTCATAAAAATGGTGAAGGCGGCGGATCACCCGTATTACATTCTCTCTACGAACATTAATTTCTTTATAGGTAGTTCCCTGATGAATGCTTGAGTTGAGAAAGTTAACGCTGACTGACTACATTTATGAGTTGTTGGGGAATGCAGAGGAAACGGAAAGGTGAAAGGTTCATTATGTTCCTCCCGCACACTGTACTAACATCACCACCACCACCGCTCCTACTACCAACAAGCCATCACTGCAACAACTTTTCTTTCTCGTATTTTTTCAGGGAAAAGCCTGCTACCTTTTCCCATTGGGGAAATAAGAGGAAGCCTGTGCACTCAGGCATTGTAATACAACGATGCTCTTACAGTCTGACTGACTGAATGCCTAAGTTATACACACATATATAGCATGTTTATATACGCTGTGATAGTACAGCTTGTATTAAGCTTAGCATCGTTTTTTTCAAATGAAATTGTTCCTTGAAGAAGAAGATGATAAATGGAAGGACGCGGTGACCCCCTCCGGGTGATACAATAACGAGATCAATTCTCCTCTTGTTGTTCGAATAAAAAAGGAAAAAGTTTCCAATCGAAAACTAATTAACCGGAAAAGTATAATTAGCAAAGTAAATTTTTTCCTAGGGTATTTCACGCTCCATTTAGTATTGTTTAACTCTGCTGCTGCTGCCGGCATCTGTTGATATAAATGTCTGTGAGTTATTTTGCTCTTTGTTGTTAGAGTAAAATAGTTCACGACACTCTGTTACTTAGTGGTAAGCTTTCTTTCTAGTGACTAAACAAAAGGTTAATGGTAGACGAATCAAGGGGGATTCAGATCATTGGATTTAACATACTTAAAAAGATGGAGTGCATGTGATCTTTTGTTTAGAAAGCCACTTGACTGCAAGCTGTGCGAGCCTAATATTTTGAAACGATGTATATTCCACCTAATTTTGAAATCCATCTTTTCATTTATCGTATGCTAATTTAAACAATGTCAATGTCACCATCAAAGCCGAGGCAAATTTATTAATACAAGTTCATTTACTGCTTTCTATTTCAGTTCATTAGTAAAATTGCAAAGAAAGGTTTTTAGATGAAATAGCCCTTGCGAAATAAAATCCCATTCATACTAGTATTATTTTGACATTCAGGAAGTCATGTTGGTTTACAAGCTTAACAAATTAAAAGGAAGAATGTGTTATTATCATCCTTGCTTTTATAGCTTTCCCCAAATAAGGATATGGAGTTGGAACCGTTCTATGAGACTTTCTATAAATAAACTTTTCGTTTGTCCACAAGATTGATCAAAATTACAACAGTGATTGCATCATTGGCAGCGGTTTAGACGAATGTACTCAAGGTGAAAAGTACCAATATCTGTTATTGTGGTTGCGTTCACTCGCGTCAGCCAACTCTTGAAAGAACTTGAATTAGAACAGGAACAGTAACCACAACGCTTTGGTTTTTCAGAGCAAACATCCATATTTATTTACTTATTGCCAAAGCATGCTGGGAAACTGGGAGTCATTGATGTCACTTTACGTGAGACTCACTGATGAGCTTTTAAGCACTAAACGAATAGCTTAATGTATAAGTACTAATACCACCTATACTAGTTCACTCTCCTGTTTACACTTCTTGAATAAGGTCACACACAATTTGTGACATAATGCGCTCTCTGGTGAAAGTGTGACAGGAAAAATTGTCTGGTATATACGCATATTATGGGTGTCTGCGCAATTTCACCATTTTTGCACTACAACCACCATTAAGGTTGCATAATACGTACAGTAAGTTAGCGGTAGTGCTCTACTCACCGCATTGCCCACTGATAAATTGAATAGTTGCTGACAGCTCTCACACACACAGAGCAACTAACTGCAATAAACGACAGCAAAAACTAGTAGGAAACTACGCACCTTGTATACTGCTGCACTTACAGTCAGGATCTATAAACATAAATAAGGAAAGGTTATCTATTTAATACTTAACTCCAGTAACTCTATCCACCAACAACGCCAACCCATTTCCATTTTTCTCTTTTTCCCATTACCCATCCTTACACGCAAACATGTATCCATGAATCTGTTAGCCAGTCATTTAACCATTTTTCATTTGCTTAATACCCCTTTTGAACGGAGTTAAAAGCATTTTCTGGATAGGGGATGATGATGCCATAGAACTGCTGCCAATGCAATGTAGTCACGTCATTGTCAACTGGAAGTGTTCTACTGTTCAGCTGCCATCATGTCAGTAAAATAATGCAGTGGTATAATAAAATATTGAATGAGATAGTTACACACACAAAAAGTTCCTTTTTTCGGTGCTGGCTGCTTGTACATTCTTTGTGGTTCTGTTACATTCAGTTTCTGTACTTTGTGTTTTCTGGTGTTGAAATAAACTCGGTAGAGTGACTGACTGAGAGAAATAGAGATGGAGGATCAATTTTCAATTCTCCATCACAAAATCTCATTCACTTGAATCGTTTTGCCTTTTTGCACATTATCGGATTTGAAAAAAGCAAGCGATGAGCAGAATCGGTAATAATCTGAAGATGCGACTCGTCTCGTTCTGCATCCATATCTCCGTTGCTATTATTTGCTCACTGTCGCTCTCACTCTCATTCGTTTACCTCTTTTACAGATTTCCCTTCTTGCTTTCACTTTCCACCAGTTTTGATACTTTATCATTCAGCAACAAGCTCCGTTCTCACATGGTACATACTTAAGTGGACGGAGAGGGAAAGTTCCTTTTCCAGTGCTCCTGTCGTACAAGATTATTCAATAAAGGAAGCGAGTCAATCTTCGTGTTGTTCCCAGACACATTTTGCGAGCCAAGTGAACCAATATCTTGATTTCTTTCTCAATTTAAGCAATGTGAGAGTCAGTGTCAGCGACACTGCTGTTTCCATCCTTTCAGATTATTATTATTAATCATACGTATGGACTTGTAGCTACAGTCTCACATTTCCCGTCATCGCCAAGCAGCCCAGTAAATAATTTACTTTAAAAGTGTGACAAGACATTTCCATCACACCAATTTACTTGTATACATGTCAGCTACTGCTAATTGCCATTGCTCTATTTTTGGCATGTGCGTGAATGTTCGCATTTTACTGGGAGAGGAAAATCGAGCCTGATTTTGTTAGCTACGAAAAAATATTTACTTACAAATCTGTCAGTTAAAGAAAATCTGCGCGTGTAAATGTGCCTGGGATTCAGGACACACTGCCTGAGTGGATACAAGTTACAAGGTGACATCGTTGACTAACGAGGTCAAGTCAGATTTATTGTTTAGACGATTATGCCTATTTCTAGTTGCCTTGAATTGGTAACGCAAATAAATGCGTTATTTTATTGAAATTGAAAACAAACCGTGAATTCCCCATGACCGCAGTTACTTAGGCATATAAAATCCTGCCAGGACTATAGACGTGAAATGTGAACCTTGACAAGTGCCGTGGCATAAAATTTCTGAAAATTTTATGAAAGCTCGCCGATAAAATCGATCAGATTAAAAACCATCTTTGAAAGGTAAACTTTCTCTGATAATTTATATGCTTAACGTTGCAACATTGCAGCAACATGTAGTTATTTATTGCTAAAATAATTCACGTTAGTGGTCGAGCAATTACGCTAGTAATTCCACACGCCGACTCATTAACGCATGGCTGCATTTCCAATGAAAATACATTAGAATAGTTTTAAGTTAATTTTAAAAATGCTAGGTTGTTTACACAAGTGCTATGGTTATTTCAACCGTTGCAATTACATAATGAAATAACTATTCCTTGAACTATCAGCAATACTTTGAGTATTCATTTTCATTAGTATCAGTAAACGAGGAGCTCTAACTTCAGGATGAGAAAAAGTTTAATGTAATTTTTCTCTCACAAAGTGCACAGCCCACCACTTCCAATAAAATAGTCATAAATACACGGAACAAACTAGCCACGTGTGACAAGATTACTGCTTTTTACTGCACTGCCAACACGCTAACGCAGTCATGAAGTGAAGTGTGTGTACATGCTCAAGTGTTCATATTATTATAGTCATACCTTCCAACCAGGCAAGATTGGACTTGGCAAATATATAGTACACCTAGAATACTGTAATAACTTCCTTTGATAATGAACATTATTATTGCAATAACTATCTCTGCTACTACCAGTTCGTACTACTTGATACGTTTGTGCTTCTTAGGTGGCTCAGTTCTGATTCAGTTACTGGTTTCATTGGCAATAAGGTAGTTCGCGACTCATTCTCCACTACTCTGCTCCAGCAAATACCCATTATTTGCTGTATTTACTTGTTTAACTTTGCTCTTCATTTGTGCCAAAGGAACGAGCCGTTCTCCTTGGTGAAAAAGGAGCTCAACCGCATTCTGTTTGTACAGGTGATCGTTGCAGCACACACGATCGTGCCTGCTTTACCTGCTGAATATTCATGTAATCATTGAATATCTTTCATATCGCATAATATCGGTCGTAGAATATGTCATTGCCGTTTCTCTGAAAATGTTTAGGAGTACTACTGTTTGCTCATGTAGTAATGTAGAAACTGCACCAGTACTAGCTGTACCGATTAATATTTTAGAAAGTTAAAGCGGTAGTAGTGATATGATGGAAGTCTGAAAAGGTGAAGAAAATGCACGATATCTGCACGTCCATCATCACCGGTGGTGCGTTTCATTAACTTTGGAGTTTATGTAGTAGTCGACATTCAACACACGTTTGTTTTGGTTGTTATACCACTTTGCTTTCATTATTCAGGGATAGACACATGAAGCCTATCAATGCTTTTGTCATACCTGTCTGTTTCTTGTTAAGCAGTTTTAATATCTCAAACACATTTTGGCATATTATAAGGCTCAATTGTGGTAAGCGGGTCGGTATCTTGACTAGTTATATTTTAATATGGCTAAGGAATATCATTCAATTCACTAAAGGGTTCCAGTTAATTAATCGGAAAGCCGGAGGTATTATATACTGGTGTTGTAGGATAATCCCAAATCGGTAAAAAATTATTGCACATACTGAGTCAACCAAAAAGTTATAGCTAGTTAAGTTGCCTTTTTGATAGATGATTATCTTTATTCTTTTATTTTCCCATTTGACTTACGTGCATATTGGTTATATCAACCGTTTCTAAGAATTATAAATTCTATATATTAATCTCAATCGATCTATGTTGGAGAATACATAATCGGTTTGATATCGTTCTTGCTATGATATTCATACCACAAAATGCATGAACTATTATAAATATTAGATTGAATTAAGGCCATCCTGTTGCGCTAAAGTTTAAATAAACATTTAAAATATACCTACATACTTCGTAAATTATACAAAGGTAGGGATAGTCATATCACACGTCAGAAACAATTCCATGACATATCATGATATCATAACAGTACCTAACAATTTTCCAACTAACGATCCTCCTTCCACAGTTACACCAGTTTACGATTATTATTGCTATCAATTTACCTTACATCATACATCTTATTTTATCATATTTTGCACTCCCTTGTAGTTCCTTCACTGTGTGTGGTGACGTTTTGCACCAAGTTCATCATCCACATCCAGCATTTTGTGCATAATACAATATGCAAATTATATAGCTATAATAACTGTCTTTGTTAGTAAACGCATATGTTGACATGATGAATTGAACGATGAGACTACAACTAATACACAGTAATATTCCGGGAGAAGCCATCACTAACAGACGCTTGCTTTACTATTTTTTATTCCCTCACTTTCCCCTTTTTAAAGGAAGGACGAAACCAGCGTGTGTGTATATTTGTTTGATGGTGATGTGATGGAAAACATGCATAATAGATATATAGATTGGATAGATATGGATGCACAACATAATAATACTTGCTTGCTGGCTTATTGTAAATTTAGCATATTGGAAAGAGAGAAGGAGAGCGAGTAAAAGGAGATGGATGGAAAGTAGGCATACTGAAAAAAGTGTCTCTGCCACAAAGGAAAATTGTTAGTAAACCTTGGTTAGTCGGTTGGTCGTGTTCCTCTGCTACAAACAGACTCACTCTCCAGCTTTCTCTCTTTCTCTGTCTCAAATGATAAATTGATAGCGTTCCTTTCACCCAACGTCTACTCAACTGGCAACACAACCGACTCATTATTTCGGAATTGTGGACGACGTTACGCTCGTGTGAGACTAATTGTGCGCTCATTCTCCTGCTATTAGGCTACTACGACAATAAAGTCCAGTTTACCCCTGTCTCTCTTTCTCCTAGTCTCTTCTTTCTTTGTACGTACATACATCATGGAACACCGCTGTTGTTAAACTTAAATTCTAACCTGGTTGTTAATTTATAAACATAAAAATTGACTTAATTTTACCAACTACACGGTTTAATGGAAAACTAACATCTGTTATTCTACAGCTTTATTAGGTAAACTTTTCTATTTGTGCAGATCTTTTTTGCGGTGTGCATGTACTCCTCGCGTAGTAATAAATATAGTTTATTGTTTGATTTAAGTAGAAGAATAATGAGCACTTCTTCTTACACAACTAACCAGAACCAGCAGCCAACTGTGTGTGTGTGGTGGTGAGTGTTTAACTTTATGCGTTTCATGAGCTGCCATTCGGAATGCGATGTCCTTCGTGTCGTAGTGTTGATGGTGTGAAAAGTAGTGTGGGGGAGGGATTGTAGATCTGCTCCACTATGCACACAGTTGATTTCAAACGGTAATGTTCGTTACGTTGTAATATTTGATGCATGTATGTGTACTATATGCTTTGTGAGTCTTATCAGAGACGGTCGGTAAAAGTGCAAGAGTCCCCTGCTCGTCTTATTCATTTCAGTTTTTACTAACGGGTCCCTCATATTATTTTCCTTGTACATTATACAAATTTACAAGACGTGATAATAAAGAACGTAAAGTGTCCAGCATGCTACCTATATACATTATAGTACTTAAAAGCTTGCTAAATGTTAAAGTTGATTGACTGCATTGCTTTCTATTACCTCGTTATCATACTAATTGTGACAATGATATAAAGCTTTAGCTGTACTTTACTTTCAAAATTACAAGACAGTATGTAGCTGATTGCATGCGTGCATGGAAGCATACACAAAAACTACAAGTATATTTTTTTGTGTGGTGCAACACACTTGAAATAAAAAAGGTAACGCTGCTGTTAGTGCCAACATATTCACTGGAGAAGAAGAACATTTTGCCATTTGTATACTTATTACTTTACGTGTCATGTTTCTCTTTTCTCCCCATATGAAAATCGGGTGTTGGTGTTGATGGCATGATCGTGTCGCTGGGAAACCCTAGTTTGGGAAAGTGAGATCCGTACAGCCCGTTGTGGAAATGTGGCAGTGACACATGTTTCCGAGCTGGACTACCCAGACGCAGACCCACCGTGCCACTTCTGCTGTGAACAAGCCTCCACGGCCATTCACGATGCGTCTCGCCTGCAAATTGTTAGTGGGGGTAAGTAAATAAACACATACATTTCTTTCATGTCAATATTATTGTTATTACTACTGAGGAAGGACAGAAGTAATGTTTGTCCAGCATTTGGGAGGAAAACGTCTGATATAAAAACGGGAAGTGCTGTAATTAGTTACAATTGTACAAATCTTATTGTAGTTTTATTTGATGGAAGTTGAAAGCTCAACAACATTGACGGGCAACAGATGAAATATTAATTTTATATGTTATAAAATGTAATGTATGAAAAGAGAAAAGGCTAAAGGTTGTATGGCTTTCTCAAAGTCGTAGTTTTCCTTTATTCTAAACCATATGAATTTCCGAGCTTCCAGGCACAGTAAAAGGTATTGTGTTTCTCCGCGCAACGCAATTGGCGTGTGTGTAGTACTCTGTTAATAAATTATTTTCATTTCCTTGTCATTTGGAACAAGATTCTTGTTTACTTTTTCTAGCTACCTATATTATTACTTATTCCTTTTGTTTTTATTGCTTTCATCTCTCTTTGTTACTACACACAATCCTTTTGTCGTTGATCTGCGTCTCCAGAGAAACGTTGAAGATTGATTGTCACCAGGACAAGTAAGTTGCATGTGTTCGACACGCGAGATTTATGAATGTCAGTAACAGCCATCAAAGCAAAAGGCCAAATTTATAATAATAAGCGGAAACAAGGATCTCACAGGCTGTTGTTGTGACATAATACGTGATGGTATACTGTTTAGTTCAACATTAAGAAATAAATTGTTCCTTTGCGCAAATCATTTCTAGAGAATACTAGGCATCTTTCTCGCAAGCAATAAAGTTTGCATTACGCATTCATTCACACATTCAAAGTTACGAGAGCAGAAAAAAGCTCATTCAATGTTACTGCAATATTACTTGTACAAAAATATTAAAAATCACAAGCGTGCATTTTACTAACTTTTTAAGAAAGAAAAAAAAACATCTCGGAACATTTCCATTAATGTTCAAAAAAAAGACTAGCAACTTACACAAGACTCGTAAGACGTAAAACACATAAGTTTTGCTATAATGAGAATTACAATAATAATATGGAGTCTAGTGTACGGGAATTGTATTTCTTTTAACTGGAAACTTTTCCGTTGCTAGTGCTAAAAGATGGAGAAAAAACTTCATTATTGTGGGATATACCAGGCGGCAAAGCGTTTTTATTGGTTATACCCAGCCACAAACCGTTACTCCTTTTGGGGAAACAGCGTTTATATCAGATAGGTTTTCCGAATGAGGCTTATTGGAATAAGGGCATTGAAATTAGCTCCTAAACCACTCCGGAAGAATTTTCACACCCGGTCTGGTTAAAAAATATGAGAACGCACGCATGCATACACACGTAATAATTTAGCAGTTTTTTTCACAGATATTTTTTTTGTTGGCTGAAAACTTTTTGCGTAATTTAATGCTTAAAATGGCGGAGAATGGGAAAAAATGTGGAAAATAGGGGAGACTTTATCTTATTTGAAATGCAGAGAGAGAGAGAATGAGTAGATTTTTTTCTTGACTCACTCTATTTTTATACTTCTCTTTTTGCCATCGTCAACAGGGTCATTTTCTCTTTTGAAGGCGCTACAATTTCTCCACCCCTTCCTTCTTGAATGAGGAAAGTTGCTTGAATATGTACATATGTTTGGATATAAAAAAAGAAGAGAATTGACTCTGTACCAGTTTCTATTATTACAGACTTGGTTGGTCCACAATTAAAAATAAAGAACTTGGGTTCTTTCAGTAGTTTTGGAAGTAAGAGTAAGTACCGAAATGTAGGTAGATATAGAGACGTAATCAAAGCGTGGTATTTAATGAGAAGGAAAAGGTCGTCTCTCTCTCTGTACAAGGCAGTCTTATAACCCGGTTTACTACTTACCATATGCACACCGACACACACACATGAACGCAAACAAGGTTTGTTTACTTAACATACTTGCGGCTCCCCTTAACGCCAACCCGGCGCTAGTATTGCATATGAATGCAAACATGCACATGTACATATGTTGTGCAAATAAAAATGTATACAGGAGTAATATTTTTTTAGAAGACTACAGCGCAGTGTACCGTTGTTATTAGGGAAATTCGCGCCTAGGTTAATAATAATAATAATAGTGTTGATCATAATAAAGATAACAAAGTAGTAAATAGAAAAGTAATTCAAGTAAAGTAGGCATGTTAACTACTAGAGCAAAACGAACTTTTTCCCCGAAAATTAAAGTTTTATGCGTTTAGTTAGGTAGGGATTTACCTTGTTTTACCTAGTTTACCTTTTAAACTGTGTAGATGAAATTGGAGAAAGTTATTGAAATGAAATTGAGAGGGTAACATTTTGTGGACAGACATGCGTACATAAAAGATAAAGTCATAAAGTTGGCCAAAGTAATACAGACAAGCGATTTGATGAAGAAAGTAAATCGCAAGACCGTGTGTGGTAGCAGCAGCAGTGTGGTTGAAATAGTACGATTAAAGCACACTCAAAAAGCCCATTCGTCGGTCTCATTCCCAAAAACTGTAAATTTCCATACTATGTGGCCATATTGAATAGTGTGCTTTGCATATTCCTAAGGCTGCACCAGCCATCACCATTGGCTAATTTTTGTTAAAAAAAGGAAAAACTTTTTTCATTATCATGTAATGAAATGAAAAAGGACTTTGAGGCAAATAAAATATAGTTGACGTGGGAACATGGGGCACTTCTTAGGTATAGAAAGACACATGGCCGATAATATAGACAGAGAATGAGCCTCTTTCTCTCTCCGTGTAGCTATGATGTGGGATGGGATATTGTGCATAGGGCCACGACTTACACAAATGATCTCGGTCGACTTTGTTGTTTTTCTTTCCCCTTGAACAGAACAAAGAAGATGTGGGGAGTAGGGACGTTTCGACAAACATAAGTGAAATTGAAGTAAAAAGAAGAAATGGAACGCTCCTTCTTTATTTTCAGCGTAAATAGATGTGTCCTCGTCGTACAATGTATGCTTGCTAGACACGCATTCAACATTTGACTACACGTTAAACCCTTTCTATTCAGACAGTCAGTCAGAAGTGCGCCAAGCACACTCGCGTCTCACTCAACTTACATTCCTGTTCCTGTCGTATGCGTAATTATAAGCGTTCACAAAAATCAAGCATTTCCAAGGAAGTGAAGAGAGGACAATGGAGATGTTGCACACATAAATTATTCTCCGTCTTTGTTAAAGAACGGAATGGAAATTTTTGGTGAGAGAGGAGCCGAATGATGATGATCGCATGATGATGATGATGATGGTCGCCAGGCTGCTACCACCAAATGCGGTCAAACGTAAGGTCTTGGTTTAGTCTGGTGTATAATTTATATGCACTGTAAAATAAGTGGTTAGACAAACTAGTTCAGCCTCGTCGTCTATATTTCCCCCTCCCCGAGTAAGTTTCTGTGAGGCGCACACCAAACAGCAAGTTGATCTTATTATTAGTTTTTTTTGGCATAACTTTTTATTTTTCTTGGACCAAACATTTATAAGCTTAATATTGTAGTAATATAATTTTGGGAAATTGCTGTACAACTGACTAGACCTCAAAAACAAACTTGTTTTTCTGTTCTGGCAGTTTTAATGATAGCAGTTAATATATATGACACAAATCTCCATGTGTTAAATATAGAGATAACTTTTGCAACCACTATATTTCCTTTAAAGCGACCTGAGCCGCCGGGCTTGTTGAGAAAAAAAAGTTCCAGCAAAATACTTAAAATAGATCATTTTGACTTCAAGAGGGAAAGCATAGAGCCTTCATCAACACACTTGTTGGTGATGATGATAACAGGAAATTGCAATGTGAAACAAGCAATCTGCTCGCATTCCTCCTCACTCACATCACTACCAACATCATATTTTTTTAGAACTCCTCCGTTAAACTTTAAATTGAAGCCTGTCGTATGTTACATGTATGTGTAAATAAGGGTGAACTTATTTTTGTCAATTAAAAGTTTGTTTTCTTAATGTGGTGTACGATACACTTGTATAGATACAGTTTAAGTTGCATAAAATCTTACTCTGGTAAAGTAGTGATGACGAAATCTTGAAACAGACGCTATATGCTCAACAATGCCATGGATGATGCATATGGATCATATCACATTAAAATTAATGTAAACGATGATGTTGAAGTTCACACACATTAGCATTGCTCAAAGCAATATTTCAGTCTCCTTCTTTCACTTTCACTTTTAGGAATAATGTCGCATTTTTCTGTGAGTCACCATAGGATAATGTTCGCAAGTAAGTTTGCTAATGTCTCATTCAACACTAACAACATTAATAGGTGAGAAACTTCTGATGTAATATAATATTGTTGTTAAGGATAGTAGTAAGGATATCCACTTTTATCAGGGGGTGTCAAGGAAGTGATCTCATTTTGTTTGTTGAACTAACAAGCATAAATAAATACAATAGGAAACAGCCTGACATTGCCACTTGTCGTTGTGCAATGCTTACTCAGCTTTGGAATTTGGAAAAGATTCAGTTCCTGTGAAATTAGAATTTTTTTGCCAACGTACTCGTTTGATAATAGGTAATAGGAGCCGATTTCGGAAAGGTTAAAAATACGCTTACGTAAATGTCCTTCATAGTATTTATTTTACTAATTGACAAAACTACTTTGATCACACAGTATATAAATAATTGTCACAGCAGTTTCTTTGGGAAAATTTAAGTTTTTTTGCCATTCAGTTCAGTTTTAGGCATTGTTAAAGGTGAAGACATACAATTATGCAGATATAACGACACCATTATTAAAATTACACATGAACATACGTAAAGTAATCATTGAGCGATGGCAACAAGAAAAATGTTAGTATCTCATCTGGCTTGAAAGGGCCAGATTCATGATGAATTAGTGAGCCCAATTGCTAGGTAACATATTTATTGTTTCCGTTTTCATAGTAAAAGATTTAGTCAACTTCTCAATTACATCTTGATGTCATTTACGATCGGCCTTTGAATGCATAGATTAAAAATTTACACAAGGTAGTATCGAAATAGTGGAAAAATCGTATTTCGTAGAAATATAGAAACAAGAAGTAATAGCAAAAATCAGAATTTCTCATTCTTAAAGCTCTTTAGTAAAACTCTAAGTAAGCTTTAATCGTCAAATTTTACTAACAGGATCATTTTTACTAAAATCTGATCCCAACAAGAATACAAAAACTTTTATCTTGAGTCTGGCGCTTGGCACTCCCATGAAAAAGTTTTAGAGCCTTTCTGTTACCAAGTAACTACTCACGACGAATACTGAAACCTTCCATAAATTAGCAATAATAAATAATATATGGTTTGCAAATTACCATTTATAGGGTTCATTCCGAGAGGTTAAAAGGTTCGTGAAACTTTGCAAAGTTATAACTTTGCTAGCAATACACTACTCTGTCATGCAATCAATGTCAGACACTAACGATGAAATTAATCTGCCATAAATACAATACCGTCACTATGTATACACCGACAAAATACCTGCGAAATAAACTTTGGCACACTACTGCCTGGCGATGAAGTGGTATTTAAAATTATTATGGCAGGCATGCATAAAGAACATCAGACTGACACGAACTCCATCGTAATGGCTCAGGTTCTTAATAAAAAGGCATGCATAAAACAGTTTTCATTGGTGAGAATGCGGTATATCTAGCTACTTGTTCAGTTTTTATTGTCTCTTTTCCCTTTCTCTTTTATGACCGGAAATGTTGAGCCCTTCTTCTTTATTGGAACCACTGTTTCCATGTATGATGGATTGAGCAACGATACTAAAACATGTTTACTGGGGTAGTAGCAGCTTCTTGTATATTTTTTATTCCTTGCCATCCCAGTGGTTACTCACTAATCCCGTTTTTACGATGTAATTCACAATCAATGAGTGGTACTACAAATTGGCATCAAATGCGAATTGATGTGCAAACAAGAAAGAAACACTTTACCTTTTACTGTGTGTGCGCCATCATAACATTATATTATATAATGTTTCAACTAGAAAGGACTCACAGCGAATGATGGTGCTTCACAATGAATTGAAAATTTTATTACTTGCTGTGTGTACTTACCCAACCTACTTATCTGAAGTAGGAAGTACACAATAAATATATCATCATGAGCCGTTGTTACTCATAAGCGTCCCAATAATGGCAAAATATTACTGTGTATTATTACCAATTTTATTTTACAGTTGTCCAATTACAAGGATTGTATTTTTTATTTAAAATATTTTGTGTTCCTTTCCAACAGGCTTAGTTCGCAGTAGGGATGGGAGTACAAGAAGCGGAGCAGCTCCTTATATCAATTTGCCTTCACCGAATGTACAAGCAGAGGTAAGATGCCTTTTGATTTCTAAGTAGTTCTACTTTTTCATCGTCAAGATGACAATTGCTCTTCACAGTGCCCATCCACTGACATACGCACCTATATTTCAAACGATAGGTACAAGGATTGTCAAGTGAAACTCGGCGAAAAATGCAATAAATGTAAAACGATAGGTAATGCTGTCTGTTTGCACCTACTTTCATCATCCTACAGATAAAATGGTACGCATTCTTTCCATTCAATACTGGTTGTCAGACGTTATAATATGTGCCAAGTATGGAATTGGTGAAAAGGGGATCTTTTATGAATAGTGGAAACGTGTTATTGTTGTTGATATTTTTGACCGTGAAAATGGCTTTCACTACTACTTACTTGCTTAGCCACATTACATTTCTTGCTTTATGTGGCGCTTCAACCAACAATGGTGAAGCTAGTTGAGAGAACACATTGCCATCCAAGAATTTTTTGTCTGTATTTATAATACAGGTATATATATGTATGTATTATGTATTTTCCCTCAATAAACATGTTTGCCTACTTACATTGTTGTTCCCATTTATGCGACACTTACACACTCAGAACACGTCTTTTGCTCTATTGTAAATAAACTGGGGGAGAAGCAAAAACGGCAGCTAAAAATAGGTGCACACGAAGGGAAAGTAAACAAATTGATGTCATTTAAGCTAAAGTGCTTTTCACGGATCTACTTTCCCGGGGCTTGTCCACAAATATATTATCCAATTTTGTCAAGCACAAGATTACGTGCCATTTGGAGTTAATAGTAGGACAAGTTCGAAGATCGACACTTGCGTTACGAACAGTACCTTCTTTTGTATTTTTATTTACGTACTCGCTTAGCTCACATAATTTCACAAAGAGATGACTATCCAAGCAAACCAGCCTTGAAAAAAAAGGTTAATGTGTCTACCGTCACCATTTTGTTTGAATTACAATCCCCAATAAATATAATATTGATGGATTTCTCGCAGCTTTAAATTGCCATTTGTCGTCAATTTATTATTACATATTAATCATCTCAGAGAAATTTTATTGCTAACAGAAAATAAGATGAGGATTTGTAAGCAGGTTACACAACACTCTTGTTTGACAACAATGAGGGCATAGGTACGTTTGTTTGAGAACATTACTGTGTAGGGCCAACTTTCATCACTTTCTACGACTTGCTCTACTAAAACATATTGCCGACATACAACTGATAATAACAAAAAGGAAAAAGTTGAGAAGTGTATTATTAAACTTTTCCAAAAACCATCTTTTCCACGCACTGCTGTGCCTCTGTTCAATTTGTTCCGCTTGTGAAAATTGCCACTGATAAATGCGTGTGAGACCCTAACAAACAGTTAGCTTCTTTTCATGCACACATGGCAAACATATTTGTAGTGACACTGATGAAATGAGCCACAAAACTAAAACTTTTGCACTTGTTTATTAAAAAGGAAAGGAAATTGTTATGTTCTCGGAAGAGGAAAATGTAAAAAGCAAAGAGCACATTTTTTACTACCATTTTTACATTTCTTGAGTTACTAAATCGTATTTTTAGACTTGTAAACATATACATATTATGTGCATTCATTATTACACAACATTCCAAGCTACAGGGCATGACATAAGCGTTAATAATAAAGCATGAAGCATCAAAAATGAAGGATTATTAAATAGAGAAACACCTGTAAAAGGTGGCAGTGCAAATATAACGAGAAGGTTATTTACTAGTAGGTATTTTAAAATCCTTGGGTATTGTAGCATGATACTTTTTTATTACGGACAGAGTGAAAGTTTTCATGTAGTTGATCCTTTAAAAAGCCCAAACTTTCATCACAATTGTACAAGATTTTCAATAAAATTCAGTTTAAAAATCAAACAACGGTGTAATAGCTAGAATATCTTTATTCAGTCCATTTTTAAAGAACGCGTTCTATTGATACATGGCTGTCTCTTCTTAGAATATCATCATACCAAGATACTACTATATATACTTGGTAATACTATATATTATAATGTGCGCCGTTATTAGATTGGAGCAAGATAACATGAAAGGAAAGTAAAAAGTGATGCATAAATGAGATTCACGCATAGCCATTTCCTAGTTTTCAGCGAAAACCCGGCTAAACCAACCCGAAATTGCTGTTGTATAAGTGCTGATGAAGAATGAAACGAGAAAGTATATTCTTTTTAAAACTCCATCATCATAATTATCATAACAAAGCTATTTGAAATCCAAGGACCCAAAATATTTCCCAGCTAGTCTAAACTAGAGAGACGTATACGTTTTGAAATTGGAAAGCAGGCACGTCTTTTTTTCTGTTTAACGTCTGTAGCCGAAAAGGGTTCTCTTTAAACTATTCCTTTCACAGAGATTCATCTTTAGAAGTGAAGTACCACTTTTCGAATAAATACGGTATCAAAACACTTCATCTAAAATTACATAACTCTTCCTTTCCGAGGTCTTTTCCTCGATCCTGGGAAGTTGAATAAATTTTGACTGTGTGTGTATTTACTTCAATCTCGTCGTCACTGCAGTCCTGCTGTGAGATGCTGTTACGAAAATCATGGGGATGACAACTACGACGAAGTTAACAACGATACCGACGACGATGATGATGGGGTTAGATGAAAAAGGCCGAACAGAGTAGTAATTTTTATACTTTCCCAGAATTTGCTCATTCTTGTTTGTCCCTTTGAGGTATACTAATAGTGCGCGTAAGTAAATGTAAGTACACAGGAAAGTTTCCCTTTAAATGGCAACATGTAAAATCGTTCTCGTCATCATCATCTTCAGTTTCATCATCACGGTCGGTCTTGTCTCTCCCTCACTTTCTCTTCGTTCATCATTCCTTCATCGTCGTGTGTTTTGTCATGAGCGCTGCTAACTGGAACTGGAAGTTGTTGTTCTTCTGGTTGTGTAGTAGTACGTAGTTTGCCTCGAGTTGATACACAAAAGCACTCTCTTTCTCTTTGTTGTGGTATACGAAAACGGATATGAATGATTGGATACAACTGGAAACGCTTCGATGCTCGCTCATCATCATCATCGTCGTAGTCATCTCCGTCATCATCGTCATCTCATATGCATTATATCATGATACATTAATTCAAAAGTAACAACAACGGCAACAAATTTGTTGTGTTTATGTGCACAGTTTCAGTCATCTAGTTCATCTCATGCAGAATATTTGCTGATGTTCGTTTCGTGAAAACAGACGTGAATTCGTGAACTCCGTTGAGATATGGGGAAATGGACTGTTACCATTCGTTTACTATTCGGCTAGAGCACGTTGACAACGACAAACGATTATCATGATGATATAGCTTTCTTCACTCGCCACTTCAATATTTTCCAACTATGTACTCCAATTTGATTATGTTTCAAAATACGTAAACTTCAGACAGCAACAACTATTAAACCGGGTTCTGGATTGGTAAAAGTTATATTCAATTGGGTCAATCCAATACACAAGAAAAACATTGCCGAAGTAAGTGTTATTGATCAAAAACAAACTTACAGACTAAAATGTGGATTACACTGACAGAGTGACACAGTTTCTCTTTTATTGATCTACAGACAAAATTCACCAATCGGATTATTAATACGTGTAATTATTATTTTATTAATATTTTCCACCATCCTTGTTTTTATTGCACTGTCCATCTAAACGCAGCAAATTGCTCCTGTATTAGAATTTCTAGTCAAGAATACAAATACCGTACGAATTTTTGGCGTCCGTAATAGTAATAGCTTGATATCAAAGCATGCATGTTATGTGTGCTATTCTAAGAAACGGAAACAGCGATAGCTGAGGAATTTCCAAACATATCATGCAGGAAACGCTCTTACCATTTCTCTCGACGTGAACAATAAATGCATCGTCAAAGCAATACGTAACACCATGTAATAGAAGAAGTATGAGCGAGAAAGTAACGAGACTGCAAAGAAAGTGAAAGTCCATCAAAAGAGGCTGGGCTCTCGAAAACAGGATGGTAGAAAAATTCCATATGTACAATACTTGAGAAAAGTCCTTGACTATAAATAAACATTATATTTTATATTGACTGCATAGTAAACATAATTATTTTTATTATTATTATTATTATAATAAAGATATATAAAAAGTTTCGGGTTAAGCATTACAAAATCGGATTAAGCATTAGAAAAAAATTGTCCGGATTTAACATGTGATTAAGCATTAGAAACGACAAATGCTTAATC
>JAHZMV010006479.1:0-17142 GCA_027743765.1 Coecobrya sp. COE2
CGGTCTTCATTTTTATCTTATATGTTATGCCACTGTATGTACATTCTATGGGAACGTCAACTCTTTTTTATGATTGGGAATGTGAAACAAGGATTTTTCCTCAAAATAACCATTCGTCTAATGCAACCTGTGTTAGTTTCTATTCTGTGGTCATAGCATGTCAGCAGATTAATCGGAAAATAAACGTAAAATGCATTTTGATTGCTACCGATAAAGTCGGCGTAGTGAACGGAAGGAAAAAGTCCATAAGAACCTTTCAGTGGAGTAAAAATCTGATCAGTTTGGTAGGTAACATATAATGACCATCTATTATACCCGAACCGCAAAAGCGCTTGACAATTACGCTTATCATACAGAGTTATGACTAGCAATAAAAATAAAACGGTTATAGCTGTATGTTCATTATTTATTCAGGTTAAGGAGAAACACATCCTGGAAAAATCCGAACAATTACTATTGACCACTTGACTTGGATATTTCATACAATATTTATTATACTACTTCTACGCATTCATGTGATGTCACTGTCTTATACTCTGTAAATTGCAATGCGAAGGCGCCAGCAGTCAATTCATGAATCAATTAGAATATTGCCCAAAAAACTTGTGTAATCCCATTGGTAGTTACTAGAACCATCTTTTTGTCATTTTTGAACTGTTTGAAAATTTGTTTGTCCTCTGTCGGATGTCCATGTGTTGTCAAATGATGAATTTCCTTGTAATTTTTTTCGTATCTTGTTTCTTTACAGTGTCAATTCTACATCTGTGTTCCATCTCGATTGATAGATACTACGCGATCTGCAAGCCGCTCCAGTATCCGCTGACGATGACAGCGAGGACTGTTCGCATCATGCTGAGTAAGCAATAAATTTCTTTCTTGTTTTTTTTTTACTTTTTCCCTTACCCGTCGTCGTTACTATACGTACGGGTGTCCAAAATGACAATCATTTGTATTCTTTCCCTTGGAATATATCAAAAACATGCAAACATCACAGCATCTTCTACTCCCGCTTTCTCTCTATCTCTATCTTCCTGCAGCCGCAATTCTCTTTTGCTTCTTTTTATTTTCTCACTGGAAAGAAAAAATCTCAAGGATAAATACATACATACATACATCTTCATAAAGCTGACTCTTCACGTCTCCTTTCAACAGAGTACTTTTATGTGCGAGTACATGCACGCGTGAGTAAGTGTGAACATTTAAAAGTTGGTTGTTGTTGAACGGATGGATGGATGGAGAGATTGAGTATAGTGGTGTGCATACATGTATGATGCAAATATATATACAAAAAATATAACCACAGTAACAACACTGCCATCATCATCATCCTCCTACCCACCAAGTGGGTTTCCTCTTGTTAGTTGTTTGCCTTCTTCGTTTTTTCTTCTTTTTTCTCACTTTCTCTAGCCCACCGACGACGACAACACGATGAATGCTTATCCTCTTTTATGACATTTTCCCTTGCTTTTCTACACTGTATATACACTGCATATTATACCATTACTGCAGGGAACCACACTTTTGAGAAGTATAAGAAAGCCAAAAAAAATGCTAGAGGAGCAGGAATGAAATGATGAATTTTGCTACGTTCATGACAACCATGATGATGATGATGTGTGGTAAAAAAAAGTTTGTGGTAGTGGTTGGTTGGTACTGGTTAGGTTATTGGATTTCAGCATCAGAGAAAGGTTAGAAAGCTAGTTGTTTGTCAGCAAAACGCCCGGGAAGAAAGACAGGATTTATTATTTTTAGCTGCTTTCCTGACTTTTTCCTTTGGTTTTATTTTCTTTTTTTTCATGCTGTCCTCATGATAAAAAATATCATTTGAAGTAAATGAAAAATGTCAAGTCATACTTTTAACTATAATAATAATAATATCCTAGTAAATAAAAGTAGTGTGTGATGTTTAGCGGATGAACGAACGGGGAAAAGTTTGCATCGAGATGTTTAGTGAAATGGGGACTGTAATATGATGATTGTTTGTTTGGAATGTCACAAATCTTACGAGTTAGGTAGGTATATGTTCTATGGGTTTACGCGTGCTTATTTACAAATTGTTTTTCCTGAAACATTGTTATCCCATTACAATGACGTGAACTCAACAGGTTGCTTAAAAGCTTGCAAGGTCTTTGCTGGCTACATACATGGAATATATTTAAAACAGAGGGGAAATAATATATTGTACTTATATCAACCTTTCATTTCTGTGTTCTTCAAAATATTCGTTGTATCCATTTTCTGTTGAAATTTGATATTTTTATTGCTAACACGATGTGCACTGATAGAATTTTATATTGTGGAATGGAAACGAGGAATATTACGTGGTAGATAAATAGGTACAAAATCTATTTTCCTTTTTCCTGCTTTGCTCTGCAAGAAGAGTGTCTTGTTACCAGTAAATTTCTTTGGGTTTCATTCCTCTCGCTCTTTAAACACATTGTTCAATTTAGTGCTTCCACCAGTGGAAAAACAAATTTCCGAATTTCTACGCGGTAGAACTTGATATTCGTGATACATGGTAATTTTGGGGATGACCGACAGCTGCTGCTGTTCTACTTTGGTTCTTATTCTTGTAGTGAGGAGGAGAAAGATGATGATCGTTTTATTTTGTGACACGAATGCTTGCATTTTGTGACCGAGGAGAATGCTAATGATGATGACGAAGATGAAGAACCGTGTTTATCACCAATTTAATGAGTTTCCTCAACCTGGTTATATATTTACTTATTATGTATTTTGCCAACAACGACCGCTTAGCACTTAACTTTATATGCCTAACCAAATATTCTTAACTTCTCTGAAAAGGGAATGTGAAGATAGAAGGAAGAATCGAAACCAATCTCGTTGGGAAAATGAACAATTTAACGTGAGATAGAATGAGCTGTTGTTGTGTGTGATGTGGTGAACGACACTGGAGAATTACTACTACTGGAATTATATTAAAAGCGAAGGACACGTTGTGAAGATGTTGGTAGGTAAGAAAACAACATTACTCTGCCGTCTGCGAAGGAACAACCACAGAGAGTCTTGGTTCCAGAGATATTATTAAATCCTTGAAGGATACCAGCAACGTCTCCTATCATATTATATTTCATATAAATAAACAATTTCGTCTTCTATTCTATTCTGTTCAAGTTTCTCCTCCATGCTATCATTTTTCACCGTCATCATTACAATTATTATTATGTATACCACAGTCACCATGCAAAGTACAACCAGCTACCAAGTTCATGTTCTCAGAAAAAAGAATTTTCAGTATAATAATTGATTTTTTCCCTTGTATGCAAAACGGGAAGAATAGCTTCTCGGCAGTAATCACCGCACCGTCATTATCCTTATCATCACGAACTACATAAGCACCTCGTCTTCTGTTCTCTTGATCATTGCAATATTGTGAGGGTTATCTGAATACAACAGCGTGTGGATGAGGTAGGAATAAAAACGGCTCTGTGTGCGGTTAGTCTAGTTAAGTTGATGGGAATAACGATTATCATATGGTAGTGGTGGTAATGATGTTTCTCAAGTGAAGGCGGAGAGAAAGTGCAGAAATACATTTCCTTGCTACTCACGGCCCGTGAAAAGAGAAACAGGAAGGTGGAAGGAGAGGGAGGAAATGTGTAGTGTGTATGCACACGGTTACATTGCTTATGTCCTTTTCCTTTCCCAGAAAATTCTTTCTCTACTTCCTACCTATTTATATATTATCGTCCGTTTACTTAGAGAGTATACACCATTTTAAGGAGAAAGGTCAAATAAACTCCCGAGAAAGAAGAGACAGTATTATGTTCGTAATGTGCTTGTTTCGCACTGCTGCTACAACTTATACTGCTAGTTATAATAACAGTTTCCCTCATAACGTCTTTTGTACGTGTCCACACAACTAAATACATAAACACACACACATAACATACACCCTTCTCTCTCTCTTCTATTTTCACTTTACACATTTATTTATCCTTATTTCCAACATTTTCCTTCCGTCCTACTTCCTTTTCACTTTTCCCTTTTCTTGCTCCTCGCTTTAAGTACTCAAACAGATTTCTTTTTTCTTCTCCACCGCCACGGTCATCATGAGCCGTTTTGTGTGCCTTTCTTTCACGATAGTTTGGTGGTCATATTATAAGTGTGTGTGTGCACAGTATTATATTCCAGCTATTGTTATCACCATCGACTTTAATACACAGCAGCACAAGGAGCACATGATATGTGGAACCATAAAAAGGGAAATGGAATGAAAAAGGCACATGTTCATCTTCCTATATATCTGTATGATGTTATGGTTTGCTTGAAAAATATAATAAAAATGATAATAGTATATTTACAATGGTAACGGAGCAACACGAGCAACATCCCAGTACTATAGGTATAAATATAGCAATAAATATAATAGGTACACTCCTCCTTCTAGTACCACTGCCATCGCTAGACTTACTTTTCTTTTACACAAACTACAACTACTGTACTGATGCCACCGTAAGCGTTTTTTTGAGTATCCTTGATCGAGTAACGAAACATTTTTTTCATCTAATTTTGTTGCCTCCAGTGTTGAGTAGCGGTGGTGGACCTGGTGTTGACTCGACTTCACTACTCTACAGACTCTATCTTCTACTCTTAAAGATGCGAGAGTCCATCAGTTTTGCCCAGAGAACAAGAAACAACAGAGCTGAGAAAAACGAGTTGGACTGTTGCAGTGTGTATTTTTGGCTATTAGCTCTAACTTAAAATGAGTCTGCTGAGCTGCTCCGGAAAAATACATTTCTGACCGTAAGATTCTGTGATATATATTTTTCCTTAGCGGAGAGAGAAAGCGAGGGAGGGAGGCAAGGAAAAAGCTGAGCAGCGTTATCTGATAATGAAAAGGGAAAATCGGAAATGTATGTAGCAGTAGTAAAAGTTGTAATAGCCCATATCAGCACCATTTTATGCACATATTTTTTTTCTGTATCCATTTCCATGTCCCCTCTTTCCTACTAGAGCATTTTCCCTTTCCATATCTCTCTAAAAATCCAAATGATATTTAATGTTTTGTCTAATGTAGTTAATCCCACTGAAACAGTTGTTAAATAGCAAGAATGGCTATAAGGAGAAGGAAATAAATATTTCTGTATGTGTGGATTAAGAAAAGATTGTCCCTGCCAGATATAAAGTGTAGTTATATTGCAGGCGTTTCAACAACCTTTCTTTTTATAAATATAAATGGTAATCATGATGCAATAATTTCACAGTTGTAGAAGCAGCCAGAGAAAAAAAAACGAGTTGGGATGACGAGCAGAAGAGGCTGTTTATTATTTGACAAAAAAGAGATAATAAGGATTTTATACATCTGCCATAAGGGGAAAGTTTATTGTTGGGAAAAAACAGAAGCTGTTTTCTCTCTCTCTGTAATTTGAGTTAGATATACGCGATTTATGTATATATAGTAATGATGATAGTTATATGTAATATTATCACACTGTAGTATCAAAAATAGGTTTAGTAGCGATGAAGACTTCCCTTTTGTCTTGTTGGCAAATACGAGGGTTGCCCAGTGAATGAGCCAAAATATTTTCAACAAAATATGAAATTGCTAGTAAACTCAATGCTGTTTTTTGGTTCATTTTGATGGTAAAATGATACTTTTTTCAATAAACTAATTCGATAAAATCGTTGACATCAAAAAATGCATCTTTTATTGAAAACGAAAATTGTAAAACAATTTCGTAGTTGTCTTTTTTACATTTGGACAATATCTAGTTACGGTGAATGGTTTTTGGTCTGCATATCCGAACACAAAATGGATGATTGTGGATTGTTGTTAAGAAAAGTGCAAGATAGAAGACTGTTTCTGCTACTGGCGCTGCTGTCGTTGCGAAAAAGTATTGTTCTGTGTGTTCAGTGTAAGGGGGGGAGTGTGATATACATATATTATATGGTAAGAAGTTTTAAAAAATAAATCACTAAAGCAATAAATTACCAAGTCTTTTGTTCCTCTTCCCTGCTTCTTCGTTCTCTCCTTCTCCAGCACAAGAAGAGAGTCTGCTTGCTAGGTTTGGTGTTTTTCCAGGCTGGATTTTCGAGTTTGCCTTAGTTTTTTTGTTCTTCAGTAAAAAGAAGGAGGAGGAGGATGGGAGGAAAAAGGGAGTTAGTTGTCTGGAATTGGCGTTATACTTCCGCAGAAAGAATACAATCTCCCTCTTGAAAACAGTGCACACTTTCTCTCATACTTTCCCTATCTCTATCTGCTCCTTTCTCCCTCGCTCTCCACTTTTTTCATTGCAACAACTTTTTATCTTGCTGTTTTCGTGGTAAAAAATAATAATAAACAAAGCAGACCCATAAGTGCTTCAGCACATCTTTTATATCGTATAGATGGACTATATATAGCTGAAGGCTTACCTATTTAATTATCATGGTGACTTGGTGGTTGGCATGCTGTTTGTTGAGTTGTGTATGAAATTACGGAAGATTAAAAATTTCCAAGGAAAAATAAACAGTAGGGATCCCTAATGGAAGTAGGTATTTGTGTACACAATGTAGCAATAGTTGTTTGTTTGCGGTATTTAGGCATTTATGCATACTGCGTATAGACGTGGGCATATTTCTTTTGCGAAATCACACTCAATAACAAAATGCCAAATGAGCTCCACAGGGTGAAATTTGGGCAAAAGTTTATAATGTCTTTTTATTGTGGAAAACGGTCGATTCCAGGGAAAATAAAGTAATTGATGGTGCTTTGTCTACATGCTCAAAAAATAATTAATCATATACCAAATTATTCGTCTAACGGTACTTTGATAATAATCCCTTTGATTTTTTGTTTGTCTGTTTATAAATTTACTATATATATGTCATCACCCCAATTGATTTAGAGTGGAAATGCTGTGCTGTTTCGAGTAGAAATGGGATAAAAGGGAGAGTGGGATGGTGAAATGGGTAGAGTTTTCAATTTCTCTTTTTGTCATTTTCTCATTTTTTTACCGGGGAGATAATTCAACTTTCCGTTCTTTCATCTTGCTCTCACTTTTTCTGCTTTCTCCTTTTTGTTTGTCAATATTTCAGACGACAAACATTTAATTTGAACGTTTGCAAAAAATCAAGCTGTATAATAAATAGTAGCAGAAGTTGAACATTGTGCGTTTCAAAATACTTGCGACTTTACTATAACTCATTCATATTATCCTACGTCTCATTTTTTTTCCTTTCTGATCATTTCTAATTTCAGGTTTCGTTTCTATTTTATATTTTTTACCACTGTTAACGTCTTCGATTTAACCTGGTGTTGATGAATCGGCTATAGGCTTTATGATGCAGAATGAAGGGTGCTCTGCTATAAGAACCGTATATTATGTGAAATGAACCGAGCACCTCCGACTTGATATTATTATTATTCTTTTCTGTTTGCTTCCGTAAGTGAATCGACAAAAAAAGTAATAAGTTGCGTGTAGTAAGTTATAGTGAGTAGGTCGAAGACTATACGTGACTGTACAGATACGTGGCAAAAAAAGCTGGTTCTCTGAATGAAAAGAAATGTGATAGAACACTTCAAGTGGAATAGAGTGGAATTGAAGAAAAAACATTCAAATTGAAAACTTCGTCATCTTTGCTATAGCAGCTGCAGCAGCAACTTAATTTTTTCTTCTAAAAGTTGAACACATCAGAAAGGAAGAACGCAGAGCAGCAGCGTTGATAGAAACTTGCGTACTCAATTTAGATGACAGATAGATAGATTATTAGTACATCAATGAAGAGGGCTTTGCACAAAAGTCTTTTACTTTTGCAACATTAAAGGGAGCTTTGTGTACTAACGGCCATGGGTAAAATACCAAGAAAAAACTATTACCGTCTCCCCACCGCTACAACCACCACCACCACCAATTTCTTTTCCTTATAGGGTTTCAGGCAGACATATCAAACAACAAAAAATATGGCAAAACTTCCAACTATATTTTTTTGCTTACACGATTTACTATCACAAAACGTCTTTTCAAAAAAATTTATAGGCACTGTTGATGTCTGCTTATTTTTCATCATTGTGATGATAACATTTCTCAAGTAAAAACGGTTGTGATGAATAAGGAATGAGTTTTCCACACAAGAAATCTCTCCTCTCTGATTGTAAGCACAAGGTTTCTCTTCACCGAACAAGGTCATACTTAAACTGTAGTACAAGCAGCACACAAAGTATCTCTTTGCAAAAAGGATAATGATCATCCTATTACCCTTTCCTTCATCGAGGAGCAAGCACATCAGAATTGATGATCCCGAGTAAATGATTGTGACTACTTGGGTTATCTAGAGACTGAGACTGTGTACTTGTCTCGTTGTCCCTACTTTTTATTACCTCGTTCAGTAATGCTACATAAATGCATTGTGTGCGTGTGTGTAAGCGCTCATCTTTTTTTCTATTACTTTTCAATACGTAGTTTGACATGTAGACGAGGAGTAGAGCTAATGCCTTCTGGAGTTTTTCCTTTATTCTCTAATGGTATGTGAGTTGGAACTTTTTTTGTATGTCAGTAATGTGTGGTGTTGCAGAGGTAACAGTGGTAATGTTTCATTTCCTTTTTTTACTGCCGTAGTCCCATGGCTTTGTGAATTTCAATTCAATTATTAGCATGATTATTATTGTTGCTACAACTACACATAAGTATTTAATATTGAAGTACGAACGAAGGGATTGGGAAATATTTTCGGGTTGTGGATGTATGTACGTGAGAGAAGGCAGAGAAAAAAGTCAAGTAAAATTATTAGTCTAAGGATGAGGGAATGAAGGGAAAATTTTCATCCGATTTTATTCCCAATTACCCTTTCAATTCTTCATTTTTCTCTTCTCTTGAAGAATAAACCATCCGAAAACGGGAATCGTATGCAGGTAGCTGACGACCTTGCGCGTATACTGATCGTGAGATGAATAAAAAGATAAGGAACTGAGAAGTGACCTATGTAGATGACCATTGACTGAATATTTATTCTTGTAACGTTTGTACTTTTCAGAAGCTTAAATTGTTATGCGAGTACTGTTACCATGGCCTCAGAGAACTGATTGATTTCGCTCAAAAGAAGCAACGAATTTGTCCTTTACGCACATGATACAGTCAACAAAATGTGTTGACAGAAGTGTACTCACAGATGGACAAACGGACAAACATACCGACAGCAATATCAAGCTGGAAAGTCAGCAAAGTAATAAAGAATAGAATCATAGTGTTTGTGTGTGTGCGAGAGAAAGAAAGAAAAGAGATTCCACATCACTCGTTTATTATTATCACGATATAAGTAATATAAATGCATGCATGATCATAATATTGGTATGGAGAACTCTGAGAAGGGTAGAATCCGTAATGCTGTAATATTCCATCTATCTTCTAAAATGGAGAACGAGAAAAAAGGGAAAAAGCTTTGACTTTCCATTACAGCCAATTCAATCCTCCTCTCTTCTTCTCTTTGCTCTGGCAGAATAATAAGTCAGTAGTGAAAGTGTGCAGACAGAGACAGAAAGCAGAAGAGAGAGAGAAAGGAATAGAAGGGATAATAATAATAATATGTATGTCTATTGGTCTTTTCCCTCCACCTCTTGCCCTCTCCACTCAATAAATTCTTTTGGAGCACTTTAATCGATGGACTTATGGGCTGGTGAACAGAGGAGTAATATTCTACATCTCTTTGCTTTTTCCCTCCATTTTTTATTTCTTCACTTATTTTAAAAATAAAACTGGAATCCCCAGAAATACACTCAACTTGAATGGCTCAAGCTTGTGCTCAAGGTCCGTGTGAGCACATAAAAAGTGCTTCATTTATGAACGCATATCCGCGTAGCGTGAGAAATTAGAAGACGAGCCTTTGAAGAGAGTGGAGGAAAGCAATTTTGTAGAAGCATCATCTACATAATAGCTTCAAACATTATCGTCGCGTCATGAAGATACAAATCAGCGAATTTACTACCGCCATAATATTGTACAACAGACAAGATCCGCCCAACTAACTCAACAGTGTACATTACAGCAAACGACCACGGCAAAAATAGAGAATTTAAGGAGATGATGTTGCAGGTGCCATAACTTTCAAAGAGGATAAGAACACCAAGTGGGAATTTAAAACGGCCGTTTCTCCTTATTATTACTTCATTCTATACATTTGTTATGGAAGCGTAGCGCGTCGCATAAACCTAATCAGAAACGGTTCTTTTGCCAAAGTCTATAGCCTCCCCAGTCAACAACGTTTATTTGGATTTAGTAGCCATTTAATGGCATGGTGTCTAGACTAGACTCTTTCCTACCCATTCTGGTATTAACTTTAACACTGATAATAATCTTCCAGATTTCTCCAGCTACTATTCTATACTTTCATTCAGAAATGCAGTCTCTCTCCGAGTTTTTTTTGCAGAACCGCACAACAAGTGGGGGTTTGGGCGCCTACAAATGCCGATGACGATGATCATGTGTCATGGGGAAAATTGGGTGGTATATTTATTTACCTTTGACGTCCTCTCAATTCTCCTAATATCCTAAAAAAGCCTGATACAATGAAAGCAAATACATACACATTTTCTTCTCAATAAATAGGTAAGCGTTTTTAAAGGAAAAGAAGGGAGAGAGGTAGACTGACTGTAGTAATGTGAAAGTATTTATTTTTCAAAAAGAAAATAAGGTAGGTAGAGGAAAGCGAAGGAAAAAGTCAATCATATTGACAATTGAGTGGGAGTTGTTATAAATACTTCATCGCCCGCAGTACAACTGCTACTTCTGACGTCGAGTTCCGATGCTATTTCATTTCCTCTGCTACTTTTTCTCTCCTACTTTTTCTTGTTCTCCTCCTCTTTCTCCATTCAAAAAGCAAGCAACAACAACGTAAACATTGTTGCATATTATGTACACAAAGAAGGAGAAGAACAACATAAGAAAAAGGGAAAAAATAATATTATGCCGATGATATACATATTTAGGAACAGTTCGAAAATGTTTCTGGAAAAAAAGTTTACCATATTATAATAAATTATACTATTACATATGCATAACATGTTTGTGTGTGGAATATGAAAAATACACTGAAAAAAGTAAAAGGATAGCAAACAAAAGAGCCCGTCAACTTTTCTTCTTCTTCTTGCGGTGCGGTGGTAGGGACGAAAATAAAGTATAGAAGTTTTCAACTATTGATATTAGCAAATAAATATACATAATATGTAATATGCTTGGTTGATGGTGAAAGTAGTACTGTGAAAATCCTGGGATGTATCCTTTTCACTACACACGCATTCTTCTTGCCGTATCTAAAGTTATAAAAAAGTATGTGAATGGTTTCGATCAATAACGACGACAACAAAGACAACACGACTACTACTATGAATACTACTATGTAGTACTTCTACTATTTCTGTACCATTTTATATCGAACTTGTAATACAGGTTGCTCTTATAACTTTTTTCCTGTACTTTTACTACTACAACAACTACAAGTACTTTATATATCCATAATAATAATAATATAGAAGCAACAGTAGTAGTAGTTGTATTGGTAATGTGAGTGCTTTCTCCCTCTCTCTCTGATAGTACAGCATTGATTGTGGTGGCAGTGGTCGTGGTTGGTTATACGAGCGAATGAACAAACGAAGCAACTACAATGTTGAAAGGGAGAAAAGTAAGTGGTTACAGAAACTAAAGCTGCTATTTCTACTACATTGGTGGCGATGATGATGATGGCTTCACGTATAGAAAATGGGAAAATAGAAAAAGTATTGAGCGGGTATGAGTAATAGTAACATTGGCATTGATATCGGTATTATCGGTTTGTGGCAGTGGTGTGGTCGTCCTGGTGGTACTACTGCTATACCGATAGTTGCTAAATAGTCAAAATAAGTAATACTATTTGGTCGTTTTCGTAGTGGTGATGCTAGTGGCGGTACTTAATAGGACGTCTATATAAATTTCATGACAATCTTTCTATAATAAATAATCGAAGGGAAACTAGTAAAATACACACCAACATGATATACAATAATAGTAATAGTGGCTGGCTAAAAAGGACTGGAAAGGAAGGTTAAATGCATTAACAAGAAACGAGAGAGAAAATGTGTAAAAATGAAAGGGTCAATTTCTCCTTCCCTCCTTCTTTTCTATATGTATTTTACAAAAAAAAACTTTTTTATGTTTTGTGAGTGTATTCATTCTTGAACGAGTTTTACAAGGAGTACCTTGCAGATTTTTCTATATGCTAGTAGTAGTAGTCATAGACTTTTTTTTGAATTATTTGTCGTTTCAATGGTAGGAGTATGATGTGTGCTTTTGTTATAATAAAATGTAGGCAATGTATGAGTAGGTGAGCTGATAGTACAGGAAAAGCAAATCAGAAAGAAAGCTAGACGCAGCGGTAGTTGCGGTGAAAGCAAGTCAAACGGAACTCTCGGAGTTTCCTTATTTCCCTAGAAAAAATAATATTCGCAGTGAAAGTAGGAGAGCGAGAGAGTTCTTTTTGCCGGCTTCTAATATGAATGTACTTATATACCTCTTCTCTGCCTTTCTCAACATTTCTTAAAAAATGTGTTATTGGTTTTGACGGCATGGCAATGAGTGTGTAAGTCAGAAAGAGGGAGAGAGAGAGAAAGGAAATCTCTGCCTTTCATATTCCAGTTTTCTTAGGAACTCTTAAAACACACGCAGTCGAGCGGTTGCTCCGTCATCTGAATTTTCTTTAAAGTTTTTTCCTTTTTGTTTTCAAGAAGTGGAAGACAATTTCACTGCTGTAGTTGCTAGTGGTAACATCAGGATCATCCTTGAATTGACTTTAGTATTCTACGCTTTTATCTGTTTAATATCGTTTTCTATCCTTCTCCTCTTAGAGAAAATTAAAACGCATATAAATAGAATAAAGTTATTATTTCTCGGAATAGTAAGTACTTCGTGGAAATCGTCGTCATTACCATAATTATATGAATGCTATATACATAATAATAACATGGCTTCTGACATAACCGGGTCCTGACACCCGTTCCGCGGGTGGGGACAAAGTGAACGAAGATCCAGTTGTAAACTCACGGACATTTGATAGGAAGACAAGAAAATACCTAGTTTTCAATGCTCCTTTTTGTAAACTTGGAGAAACAGAAAGAAAATTTGGCAGAGAAAATAAGAGTGGAGCATTTTCAAATGATTCTTCCAATTTTGGACATACTACAGAACCAATTTTTCAAGACTTGGGGCATTCCTGTCATTTTACAAGACATGAGATATTAGACTTTCCAGAAATCCCTCAGAAGATTATGTACCGCCAACACAGCCAGCTCTCATTGATCAACCTGCCTTCCCAATCTTACCTTTCAGTCTACCATGCACGATGGAACAAAACATATCTTTTCAAAGACACAGTCATTCTGACCTACATCGACCGACCCCTTTCGAACACCCATATCCTCTTATAGATAATATACCCCTTTGCCAAGGTTAAGGCATTGTAATGCCAAAATAAAACTAAATCGACTTTAATATGTAATATGTTTGTTTTATTTGAAAAGACTCACTCAGAGATGAACCATTCTTCAGAAAAGTAACATTTAGTCCCATTTTTGACTTGAATGAAAGGTTTTGCTTCTATCTCATAGAAAGAGTAACTAGGTAAGTCACTTGTTTTATTAGGGGCTCATATTACACTTGTCTACAATTTGTAAAAATTCTACATTGGTGAATTTTTGTCGTTATAATCATGTGATATCTTGATAATAACGGACGAGTGGAGTATGTAAATTATGACATTTTGTCTCTCTACTCCTTCAGCTGAATGTCATTTCAGTAGCATTTCATATTTATCAGTTTTGACATAATTCTTGGTCCTCATGATTCTTACTGGAATTTCTTTGAAACGGACGAATAATAATCAGTCATTCATTGACTATAGAAAATTGCCTTTTCCTTCCAAATCTATTTATTTACTTTGCATATCTAACATTACATCCCTACAGCTAGCTAGTACTGCCCTCACCATCACCCCGACTATGACAACCACACAACTTATTTTTTATTTGCTTCGTATATGCATTCCGTAAATGAAGAAATAAATGAAACGAAAAGATCATCATTAAGATCAATAGAGTGAGGAAACCACCATGTGGCAACCAACTTGTTTGTTGCATATCCTATCAGATGGTGAAATTAAAGTGACTTATAAATTATAAATCTATATTTAGTACACACCCACACTATTCCTGTGATTGGTGATGATGGTAAATATATATTCAACAAAAAGGGAAGGCAGCTTGACAGTTTCCCCGACAGGGTGAATGCAATTTTTAAGCATGAAGAACGTCAAGGATGTCGAAACCGTATCCTTTCCCCCATCATCGTATGTATAGGTACACACATATTTGTATCTGTAGTGGCATGCAATAATGCAGACTACTTATCACTAGGAAAACGGCTACTAAAAACGGCTGCTTCTGTGCTGATATCACGATCATGAACTACTGCTAAACCATCATCATCGTTCTTTGTCACATCCAAAAGTAAAAGATTACAGTAATGAGCTTTAAATGGCGACAAAAATGGGCTCACCTTGGGAGACATTTTTCCCGAAGCAGGATTATCATCACCATCCATGTAGAAAACATGGTTGCTCTCTCTCTTCTCTCTCTCTCTCTACATATTTGCATGTAAACGTGATGAACATGCATGTATGCTGCTAGTAGCAATGTTAGAAGAACATTATAGTGATGTCCTTATGGAGATAATTATAGGCTCGTGATGTGCTTTAGTCCAAATATAATATAAAAACGGTTTACTTCGTCGTATGTAGTTACAAACAGCACAGCTAATACTTTTCATAATATCACTAAAATCCAAAACTCTACTATATACTTAGAAATGAACATGGGCGGTTGGTTGTTGTATCCGTCCGTCCCATACTCTTGTCTTGACCTTCTTTTTTTGTCAGGGTGTTCTTTTTTACTTCCAGCTTCTCCTTGGCTAGCTTCAGGTTATTCCTTTGTCAGGTGTATAGTTGTATGACGCACCGCTTTTGAACCTATGTTAAAATACAACGTGTATTATTTAGATGGCACATTCTGGGGCACCTGCTTGAACTCACGTGCATATTCCGTACGTATATTATAAGATAAATACAGTCCACGACAAAATTATACATATATTTTGTATATAATTTGTATATAGTTCACCGCCATGTCATAATATGACAACAAAGGACAGAAAATTACTGAGGTTGCTTTTTAGTCTGTTACTCCATTCATAATAGTCAGTACTCACAACTTTGCGTAGCACGTGACTCATATTCGCAAAAAGTTGTTAATTTTATATTAATATCTAATCCCCAATACATTTGATCGTTGTCTCTTGAATTTGTTAAGAAAGAAAGAAACTTATCGATAAATAAATTTTTACAAGCGAGCACCTTTGCTGTAACCATTAAAGCATTTAAATAACATCCTATCTCTTCCTACTTCCTGTGTGTCTAAATGATTACAAAATTTCGGGACTGCTCCTCCGGTGCTTATTCACATAATGGAGTCAGATTCAGATCACATATACCTATTATGCATGCTAATAGACAATTCCGTGTGGTACAAGTATTCGCGCATATAAATGAACACATCATTATTACTTTGCATAGAATTGACTTTATATAATGTTATGCGGATAATTATAATGTGTAAGAAGCATCTTTTCCTTTACAAGTTCCCTTATAAAGCCATTGCCAATGCATCAGGAGTATCCATTGTCATTACGACTCGCCTCATCATGTTCGTCCACTTCATGAACAGGAGAAGAAAAAGACCTTAGCATACTTTTTCGGTTTCCGTTAGTTCCGCACACAGCATACCTCTAGAACTGTTACTGGAGTAAAGAAGCAATCCATGTAGGTAGGTTATATCGTGTTATGGAGACAAGGAGGCAAGACGCACACATTTGCTCACAGATAACATCTTATACGTTTAATGCAAAGCATTTGTGTGGTCTATTGTGCACTTGTTCCGTATCCATGCACTTGTGATATTGTAAGTTGGATCGAAGGATAAGAATGCTTATGGACTAGTACGAATATCAGCCTCGTTTTCATCATTCTCATCATCATGGTTCTCCTCCTCCTTCGAATACTCCTCTTCTTCTCCATCCCTCTCTCCTAAATGTTTAACCATTTCCCAGTCGAAATTAATAAATCAACAATAGATGAGTGCTGGTAGCGGTAGCAGTGGTAGTAGCTGATGACGGTGATGATGATCATGATTGTAGTGGTACAGCAGAGCTCTAAAAAAACTGAACAGAATAGGGTCATGCCAATGCCAAAACCAGGCAGCATGCTTACTTGTTAGTAGTCAGTGAAGTGGAGTGAAGTCGGATGATTGTGAATGTGAGGGAAAGCGAGAGAGAGAGAGAAAAATAAAAACCATTTGGCTATTTCTGGTTTGGTCACTGAGCCAGCCACACACATACAGAGATATAGGAAGGAAAGTAGACATGCATACCACAGATGATTATATAAGTAACGCCGCAACTATTACTACAACTATTTAAGTACCCGAATGAGAGCGTATAAAATTCTTGGGAAGCGTAGTGAGGAGGGAACAGGAGCCATTCACTCGCTCAGGCAGAGAAAATATGTGCATAAATAGAAATGCAATGTGGAGAGAGAAAGGGGGAAAGAGGAGGAGAAAGGAAAAATAATATAGTATTCAGTAATTCACTTGACTATAATATTCAGTCCGTCGGTATTGCTAATAGAGTCGTTGTGTGGTAGTTACGTTTATGATACGCTATGTCTTCTCCTCTAATTCACATAAAAGCAGACCAGAAGGAAGGATAGCATAATGATAATAATAAAATAATAAAACTTGTGTAACAGCCACCATGTGTACGTAGCTGAGGATGTTCAAGAACACTGCGCTGCTGATCATGTTTATGAACATGATTGTCCGCCTACTCAACCAGTGGGACTGAATATGATGTAGAGAAGGTGAATGGCAATGATCATGACTCATGACAGTACTCTTCATCACCACCATCGCCGGTTCTCCCACTCAACAAGAAAGACTTTCAAACAGATTCTTCCATGGCAAGGATTTTTTCGTCCTATGAATCTGTAACTGACTTGTCGTCCCCTGACCCCAGGGGATTGTCTGATTTTGCTCAAAATCAGGAAAAATGAATGCATCCGTGACCTTTTCAA
>JAHZMV010006480.1:0-11544 GCA_027743765.1 Coecobrya sp. COE2
AAATCGATTTATCTGACATGCAGAGTGAAAAAAATAATATCGGTTATTTTTTCAATATAAACGGCTTATGATCATCGAGACAGGACATTTTTGACTGAAGCGTACTTAGGATTGCAAGTGTGAGATATTTGTATCCAAGATTGTAATCTTCTGCTTGCTTATCGCAAATAGAGAAAATTGGACTAGCGAGGAAATTTGAGATAAAAAATATTAGCAGAAATATATATGCCAAGAGCCACAAATATTAAACGCTTGACGATCCGCTGTCTCTACTTGACGGACTGCTAGACCACAAAGTGTTTACATATCAATCCGCATCCACTTGAGCGATTGAGCTGGACTCAAATCAAATATCGTGTGTCACATCAAGCATGATAAAGTTATCTTGCCGTCGTTGTCTAGCCAGAAACAGACAACCAACTAGACAGTTTAGAAATTTCAACATTAAAATTTTCCGCTTTTGGGGAATCACTCCTGCACATGACTGATTCATCTGTAAATAATTAATTTTATCTGTTTCTCCCACGCACGAAAATATTTTCTTCAAATCTAAAGGAGAGGTCACAAACAAGATGGAATTGGTTTTGATATAGTATAGTAAAAGTCTTTGAGAAATGTTGATGCATAACCATTACACTACTCATAAGCTATTTGTATATTTATTAACAATAAACATATCCATCCACGGTAGACATTTTGGTTAGTATTTTGAAGGCAAAATTATATCTATGTCGACTGGGACTTGAAGGATAAGGTAACTTGAAGTCAACCTGCGAGTACTTCAAAACGTCGATTCGGTAACCAAAAACTGTACAAAAGGATCATAGCAGCCAATTTACCGCTGTCTCATCCCGAAAATAGAGTTACGTAAGGTGACACGTTATCTAAGCCACTTCAAATTTTTCCAGTTACGTATTTAGGCAACCTTTCTCAAATCAACTTGAGATCCTGGGAAAAATCTCTCTATGCTGTTGCGTCATTTATAATAAATTTGCTCATAATATTTTCAAAATCATTTCCGTGACTTCGTTTTCAAGTACATATATTCGAATATTTAATAATACTTGAAAAACCAGCAAATATTTAAGATTTAGATGTAAAGCATGTTGTATTGACGTGACATATTTTATTTCAAGACTTTCATCTTTCTCCTTAGAAATGTTCCCGCCTTTGACATTGATGGTGTGCATGTAATCGTTAGGGCAATATATTTGCAGATAAAATATATATTAAAGTGGTATAATTGAAACGTGTTCTGGGAGCGGACAACTGAAACCCTACCGTAATGCCGGATTTGATCCCATCTCCTGTTAAGGAAACCTAACAAGTTTTCGAGATCAATGCTTGCTTTAGACGCCCAGCAAACTGTATGAAAAATTTGCACAAAAGAATTTTGCTGAAAGGAATAGAGCTAAACGAAAAATGGAGGACGCCCACTTGACCCGTGTTTAAGTCTATAAACGTAACCACACACACACACATCTTCTGGTCAACGTGGATAACAAAATATTTCAGGTTTGCTGGGAATATCCTTGAATACATTCCCGGAAAGCAAAAAGCATCCGTGATAAATCTGGATGAAAAGAAAGGCGTGAAAGCAAACTAATTTACTTTCTAAACGACACTCATCTAATTCCCAGTGGGCTCATTATAATTTTCTCAGCATTGAGAATTCTGAGCAGCTGTGGAGTGACTGTGCGTACGATAAAATTTTAATTAGGCTAAAACCAACATTTAAATTTGTCTTGAGTATCTCATCTACCAAGTATCATAGAAAGTTTTTTCTCAGCGGCGTGAAGCATGGTTCGCAGAAAAAATTTAATTCTCGTAGTTCGTTGATATTCTCGGTTTGATTATCTGATAGTAGGTTGGATCTCTATTCTCAAAGTTTGTTTATGGAAACACTGCTTCATACATTGCGGTTTGTTAAGTTATCATATTTAAAAACCGTTGATGTTTTTGAAATGCGACGGCATTCCAATTGATAGGTCTTCACTACGAAAATTTAAAAATGACCTTTTAATTATACTGGTATTAAATATCGTTTTATGGTCTGTCCAGACATATGTGTAGGGGGAATTACTTATATAATAAATAATCAAAACCTTTTTATTAATCCCGACATAGGAAAATCAAATTGTAATGCTTTCACGATTATGAAAATATTGAAACGACATTACAGGACGTCTCACATGAATGTTAAAAAGAATAAATAAAATTGGGTTGTTAAAATAAGTTGCAATTTGTGCAATATTCATCCATATTTAATTTCCCAAACTAATTTAATGATTTCGTAAATTGGCCATGATCTAATCTTTTTATATGCAACTTTTAAATTCAAGGAAATGCAGTTTGAGTGCATGTCTCAACGTAATATGATTATTTTTATGCAAATAGTTTATAAAAATGTCAAGTTTTAACCTGATTATTTTTTCCATTTCAATCTAAAATATTAGTAATCGGATTTATGCGTTATTCATGTAGCTCCATTTCTTCTATGTATAAAGCTTCCATTTACCAACGGCTTGATACAATAATTAGAAGACTTGATTACTAAACTCGATGATCCACTTGCTGAACAATTCACCAGTCTATCTTATTACATAATAAAACCATGTTCGACTCACATATTTCTTATAAGACTTTCATCTTTTTCACCGAGCATTTTCATTTTTCTTTTCCTGTCTCGAACATTATTGATAAGTACTTAATATCATGAATGTAATCGCATTACTGATAAAAATGCATTAGGCCATGTTATTGAAACGTACAGAAGCCATACCAGATAGGGTAGTCTTTTGCTATCTTCAGCCGATGAAATCGGACAAGCTTTCTGAATCCATGGATATTTTACAAACGAGCAAATTCTGTTGAGAGATGTGCAAAATAATATACTTTGAGAAATAATAAAAAATGGAAGTAGTTTTAGTTGTAATTTTAGTGCACAGCGAAGACGCTTTCAAAGCAAGTACATGCATACATTTATTTATATCGCTACCAACCCACTATTTTCTAAAAATACAAGTCTGACTGAACCGATTCTGGGAAAAGCAACAACAAAAATTTGTTGTTGATACAAAATCGAGATAAAAGATAAATTGTTATGAAATTGATCTCAGATAAGGTTTTCAATTTCTGAAGAAGATTACATCTTCTTGAAGTTTTTATCTGAAAAGTTTTATATTAGATTTTAGCTCCATCGTCTGGAAGATATATTTGTTGATGGCAAATATAATCCTGATTTTCAGCATATGGTCACCGACTTGTAATTTCATATACGTCATAGCTCTAAATCTACCCAGAGTTGTATTAACACGTATTTTATTGAAAGCTAGATCTTTCTATTGAAATTTATAAAACAACTGTAAGTATTCTTCGTCGAAGCCTTTCCATCTAAGAAATGCTTTTCCCAGTTTTGGTTTAAGATTTGAACGCACATTAAACAGATATTTAATCATTGACATTTGACATTTGTTGTTAGCATTTCTTAAAAAAAGAAGCTAATTTTTCGACATATTTACTGGGCTCTGGGATAGATGTTTGGTGTTTTAAAAAGAAAAGTAATCACCTTAAAACGCAATACCAAGAAATAAAAGTGTGATAAGTTAAAAAGTCAACAACCTAATAGCAAAAAAATCCTTTGAGGAATATTTTTCCAATAATAATGGATATTTTAAACTTTTACAAGCCTTCTAGAAACGCAAGTAAATAATTTTATTATTTGCAGATTATTTTGTTGGCCCTATGACTCTAAAAGAAAGAAATACGAAATTTCGACTGTTTTCCAGTTTAACGTTTAGAAAAGATTGTGCTGTGGTATATACTCATGTTCTTATGTACGCATTTATCAGATTGAATGTAACTTTTGTTAGAAAACAGGAATTTTCGATCTTTTAATAATATATCCCCCTTATTTCACTCGACAACTACGGGTCCATTTTTCCATTTTGTCCTTTTTGTCGGAATTGTGAAGAAATATCAGCAAAGTATGCATTTAAAATCAATAAATATTCAAACCGAAACCTGTTAAAATTCTGCAAATTTCATGTGTTTTTATAGAACCATAATAATACGCGTGGAACCTTTTATTAAATCCCATACCTGTGCATTTTGGGTTATGTCCTGAATTTGTCGCAGTGAGCATCTAACCGCTTTCATTATTATTAAAACACTCTTTTCATTGGTACATTGGTTGAAAGCAGACAAAAATTTAATGGTGTTTTTTCAAAACCGACATGAGGTATTTTGCTTTCCAGATTCCCCGTTGGCAAGTCGGCCTTGTCTTCAACTTGCATTAAAGGTGCACACGGTAGTATCAAAATACATTTTGAATGCGAGTTTCAACAAAGCATGCTTTCCGTTTATATAAATTATTTAACAAGATTTGCATTATATTACACTCTGATTCCATCAGAGGCCAGAACGGTGGCGTTTTCACCGCAACTTTTCGTCCACAAGTAAACCCTTCGTATATCTACAGATGTTGCCTAAATGTAGTGTTCAACTCGATACTCTACTTGACATGCCTTCTACTGGTTCATCGTGTTGCAAGACCGCAAATAGTCTCTGTATATTTTTTTATTCTAATTTTTTTCCTCCCTAAATGAATAACATGAGATAACCGTACCACATGCAAACTCAGCAGAATATTTTGAAAGCCGATCGAATAAAATTCGAGATGGTTTGCGATTTAAATTGGGTTCTTGTTTCATAATCTAGTTTGCAAGAGCCGAAATGCTAGTCGCTTAAATTCCAAATGAATGAGCTTTTGTCTCCATACTCTAGATTCTACCATGGATTTTTTTTTGGGTTGGAAAGAAAACTGAAGCAAGATATATTGCAATGACGAATAAGGAATGGGGAAATAGGAGAATATACAGGGAAACGGATTTCGGTTTATTTGCAAAAGAAACATTAGTAGGCCAACTTCTAAATCTTGGCTTTTGCTCTGCTACCTACGCTTTTCTTCTATTTTGTCAACAATTTTCATTCACAATCACCGGTACTGATTTGTAAACTTGGCAGGAGAGAATGACAAGCATATTTGATCCATTTTAATGAATATTAGTAATCCTGAGGGTGTTTCGTGAAATGTCTAGTACTTACTTGTAAATGGGATAATAGTAAAAATATAATTCGATTTATATATACGATTGTCGTTTACAAGCCAACATACGGCGAATATTTATGTTGAACTAACTAATCAACATCATACACTTTGTTAACTTGGAACATTTATTTTTAAGGCCTTGATAAAACTGACGAATTACATGAATAGTTATTAGTGTATAATATACTTTGTTTATATAGCCATAATTGAAACAATTATCCAGTAAAAGACTAATTATAAATGAGTTTCTCAACCAGTCTCGATTCAATTTAACCTTCTCACAGATTTCTTCATTACATGTTACACAAGCAGAAGATTGGATGATGAAAGTCCCACAGTTATGCGTCGTGTTCATTAAAATTCACATAGCTGCGAGCTTGCTTACCTAACTACTTGTATAAGTATAAGTATATTTCTAATTGTTCTTGAAATTAGGCCAATTTATTTAAAATTCATGTATGCATCAGATAAGCATGTATGCACTATGCATTCATAAAAGTAAAAGCCAAAAGTAAACCGTCACTTTCTTTCTGTGGTTTTTTAAAATAAATATTTATTTGTAGAACATTCTTTTCACCGATTTTAAATACACCATTGCATGCATAATATATTGCATAAAATATACTCAATCAAAACCCCCTTAGATTTTATGACTGACCCAACAATGGACAGTTTGTTCATTTGTTCCTCATATTCATCTGCACGTTGACCAAATCCAAGAAACAATTTCCATGTGTTTTTAAATTTCAGCAACAAGCTTTTCGAAATCGAGATGAGTCTAAAACTCTCCTAATTTTAACGCCACAAAAACCAAAATTCAGCGAAATAATTTCTCGACATTCTCGTTTTTGTTCTTGAAGGTTTTCTGAGTTGCATAAGTTTCCTTGTTGCTTGTGATATCCGTTTGTGAATATTGCGACTGAAGCTTACTATTTACCATCTCCTCAGCCCAGTAAGAATTAATATAGTCAGTGCCTTTTAGTTATGTAGGGTAAATAAGCAGAATTGCTCCCTTGAGGAAAAGAACAAATTGTTAGAAAATATAACGGAGTAGTATGCAACCCAACAAAAGTAATATAATTCACACGATTCTGCTGAAACGTGTCTCCAACAGAAGTCTACTTTACTAACATTTTTTATCACAGTCTGTAATATGCAGCGTATTGTTGTAAATGTAAAAGAAACAATTTTGTATACACCATGTGTAATTTTTGGGATATAAGTCATGTCAAGAAGTAATGAGAATAAGAGTAGATTCCAGTCACTTACAAAGCCAGAAACTTTTACTGACGAATATCATTTTTGGCCTTGTAAAACAGAAGGTTTTTAGTTGTTGGAAATGTTATTACATTGGGAATATTATTTTTGAAAAACTTTGGGACACGTATTGAATGCAATGTGCACATATATGGTGGCAGAAACAGATGTAAAAATATTTTTATGAAATATTGGCAACCATAATTTTCCAGCTGCTGCTCGTCTCAAATTTATAGTTTGTACTCCACACAGCCCATTTTAATATGAGGAACGAATAGTCAAAAAGAAAACTTGTTTTGTGAAACTAAATAGAAAAGTTTGTTTTCGAATTATGTGCGATGGAAATGTACATGATATCTCGTCGATGGAAAGTCACGGTGTATGACATGATCCAAGGAAACACGAAACATTTTGATGGGTACATTAAAAAATTGTATTATTTGAGACAGTGAAAACTTTCACCTCTGATAAAAAACTGATGTACTGCAGAGCCAATCTTCAACAAATCCAGTGTGCCCCAAAACCTGGATTGGTTCACCAAATCATTATTTTTGAAAAGTCACCCGTAAAGTAGATGCCATAGTTTATGCGAAAGGTGTTTTTGCATCCAGGCTAAATATATGAGTTTTACGGGGCTTTACAGCCTAATTAGGAAAATTATTATCGGATGCCACCTTATTTTACAGAACGTTAATCCTCACTAGTTTCTCACAAATGCCCATATTTGTTTGTAATGAAATATCAAACAGAATGATGAAGGATGGGACCATTGAGGATAATTGTAAAAAAATTATGTGAGTTTTCAGCAGCAAACTGGAAATAGCAGGGGTTAGATTGACGAAAAATGTTTATTCATAATTTTAGGGTAATTTCTATGACAGATATTTAATTGCAAACTATGTCAAGGGAAAATCGATGTATATGACGTCTAAAGTAAAAAATAATATTATTGGTGGTATTCAATGTAAACAGACATCCATCTCCAAAATACATACTTTTTGAGTGGATAGTGCTTCAAGTTGAAAGCGTGAAATTGTGCTTACAAAATTTGAAAAGGCGAAATATTTATCGAGAATTGACAAATTTGAAAGTAGAAAGATTTTTTTAAAAAAATATAACGTCTGTAATAATATTACAAACAAGGACAACCCTTACAGAAAACTTTTAGGTAGAGTGGTGTTTTCTATCTGAAAGAAAAGCTACGCTCTGGAAAATATAAATATGTATCTGCGATCGATATCACATGAACCAGATATTTATAAAAAAAGTACTTCTGTTTTGCTCTTTCTTCACCCCACATGTCGTAGAGGTCATTATTCTCTAGAAAAACTCGAGTCTATGAGCACTTGAGTCATAGTCACATTATTATGATTACCAAAAGCATGAAATTGATCGAGACCTCATAAACTGGGGGAAATTGAAGTCGTCGAGAGTCTCGACTGGAGATAATGGAAAATTGAAATGAAAAGGTATAAATATCCTATCCAAATGTACACTCACTAGAGCCATAAAGATAGCCCTATATCAACCATATCATATCACATCACTGAATATACTATTATCCGACACCTCGATTTACTCAGAAATTAACAACCCATTAGTCAATTCATAAAAAAAAGTGCAGAAGTTTTCCATATGCATAGAAAAGAATAAAACATTATTTTCTAATGGTGTAATATTAACTCCGGGGTAAGGTTTATTTCTCATTAACTAATTAATTATATGGGCTTCTTCTATACGTGCTCCAGCTTCTCTGAGGCGCTTCATGGATATTCTCATAATACTTTCATTCATTCATTAGCTTGGCTTCTATATACGTTTATTGTAAACTCCGACGCCAAACATTAATTTTTATGTCAACACAGACTTCTCAGCAGAAAATAATTCCACTGCAAAATAGTATCCAAAAGCATATTCGGAATACACAAATGGTTTACTGGTGCAGGGAACCCATCGCTGTCTCAAGCCGCAAACCGCCAAATAAACTAGGCACGTCAACTCATGCACTTCAACTATTTTTTTTGTTACCTATTGAGACAAGCTGTCTACCCATTTCTTAAGTAAAATTTGACTTCTAGTGACAAATCTCCATGCAATTGTGTCAAAAATAATAAATGTACTCTGAGCATGTAGTCATTATTCTCTTGTATGTTCATCATTTTAATAATCCTTCAAATAACGAAAAGTGATCTTACATTTCATTCGAAAAACATGTTGAAATCACATGACATATTTTATGTCAAGACTTTCATCTTTCTCCTTAAAAACGTCTGATATTGACGTTATCGTCGGGTTCCTCAAAGGTATTATATTTACCAATACAAATGTATTAAATTTTTCCTTGAAATGCGTTCTGAGAGCTCACATCTAAAACCCAGCCGGAATTTCGGATTTGATCCAACCTCCCGTTAAAGGAACCTGACAAGTTTTCGAAATCACTGGATATCTTATAGATGGCCTCCAAATCTATTGAAATCAGTACAAAGGAATGTGTATAGAATAAGGCAAACTGAAAAGCGAGGACGCCCACTTGATCCGTGTTTTAGACCGGAGCGGATAATTTCTCAAAAACAACCACATAACATTCTTAGGTCAACATTGCCAACAAAAGATTCACGGTTTTGCTAATAGCCTCCTTGAACACATTCCCCGAAAACAAAAGCATCGCTGATAAATCTGGATAGGCGTGAAAGCATACTAATTTATTTTCTCAACGACGCTCAACTAATTCCCAGCAGACTCGTTATAATTTTCTTGGTACAATTCCGAGCAGCAGCGGAATGAAGACACTTGAGATGAAATTTTCATCAGGCTAAAATCAACATTTTAATTTATCATGAGTATCTCATCTGCTTCGCTTTTTCTCAACAGCCGTAGGGCTGCTTTCCCTGAAAAATTGTAATTCTAGCTGTTTGTTGAAGTTCACGGTTTCATAATCTGCTAGCAGCATGGAATCTCCATTCTCAAGGAATATTTATGAAAGCATTTTCTTTCATACTGGATGGCTTGTTCTGTTATCATATTCCAAAAATGATCGATATATTTTTAATTCAAACCCTGTCGCTTGTACACAGGCTGCTATGTATGAGGTCGTGTGTTGTTGAAATTTGACATGCTTACGTTATGGAATCCCTTTGATGTCGTGTTTTGAAATTATGTTTAAAACATTCCTTTTGATTATGTATTAAAATCTGGAAATAGCATTCAATATGCTAATAATTTTAATCATTTCAATGAAATGTATACTTGACTCCGTGATATTTTCTGGGGTCCTTCATATAAAAAATATAAATCGTGGAACGATAATTCTCAAGTGTATCTCCATGAGTTGGCAAATAATTTGTATTTATTTTTCGTTTTAAGGAAAACCACTTTTCTAAGTAAACTGGATAATCGCCATAATTTTGAACAACGTCTTGTCAAAATATTTCCATTTTACACTTGAACCAGAGTACTTTCAAGTTTTCACCGTTTTCTCTCAAAATTCTTCTTGTTATCTGAATTATACCTGGTTCATGTGAATTATGTATAATGGAAGACCTTTCTGCGTACTGGAAATATTAACACTGGAAAATAGTTTCTGTCGTGTTTCCTATTCACAGGTTTTCAAATACCTAATTAAAAATAATTCTTAGAATTGGTAGTGCAAAATACCATTTTATGTAATGTAACATGAGCAAAATATTGGACCAGAGTTTCGTCAACATTATAATTAGCACTTTGACAAAGGCATGTCGTCAAATGTCACCCCAGTCCCTTTTATATCTCAACTCAAAAGAAATTCCAAAATGAACTTTTTAATTATACCTGTAAAATAATACACATTTTCTATGGTTTTGTGGTTGAACTTGTGCGAGAGATGTGCTTATAAAATAAACAAGTGAAAAGTTTTAATTAGCATACTAGCTACAGCATGCATAATGTTCGTGGCGGCCTTTAATTAGTTGCGATTTTGCAAAATGTTGAAATTGAAACATCTAATTGATGATAGTACGTTTTAAGTATGTTTGCATCCAGTGAAATGACATGACAGTATTTTTCTATTCCCCACTAATTTCACTAAATTGGCCATGTTTTTCACTTTATATGTGAAAACTATGCATCCATTGCGGTGGATTGTGAGTGCTTTCCTTAAAAAAATATTCTTTAATTATAATGTAAATTAGTTACCAAGAATTTTAAATTCTAACCGTAATGTGTTTTCCATTTCCATCAGTCTTAAACTCAGTAATGGGAACGCTGCGGCATTCTAGTTGCTCCCTTTCTTCTATACGTAAACCCTCCATATATCAAAGGATTTATGCAAGAATTTGCTACAACCATTAGGAAAAGTGCATCCTGAACTCGGTAATCCACTTGCTGAGCACTTTGCCAGTCTACCATGTACCTAAAACCAAAACCAGAAATCCTCGCATAATTTATTTATACATGGCGTTGATCTTTTACAAAAGCGTTTTAAGTTCTAAGCTTACCACAGTGTCATAAATGCATACGGCGTCCAACAAACAACGAAAGCGCACACGATTACAATTGTCATGACAAGTGTTCTCGTTTTCGCTCTGGACATATTTGCTTCCGCGTTACTTGAGCATCTTAGCCGAATAGTTTGATCGGTTTGTTGACCATCCACGACAACTTCAACAGTCCGCATATCTTGGTCTGCTAAATTAATCGTTGAAATATTTTAATCCTTTTCACCATAGAATATGGAGAAAGTTTTCACTAAACTCACCTTGAATGTGGTTGCTTGACGCGTTTTCACTGACACCACCTCGACCCCACGGAAAACAGCATTTACTCATTTGATTAGATTTTAACACTAGCTTAATTAATATCGTCGTATAAGTAAATATAATTACAAATAATGGCAAAAAATACATCACCGCCACTGAAAATATACTATAAACTGTAGCACTCTGCGAACTATCCAATAAATGGCTTGTTATACACTGTTTAAAAGTAGGAAATTCTGGATGACCTTCCACTTTAAAATATATTAGTTGTGGCGTCGAAAATAATCCAGCCAATATCCAAGCTATTGCTAACATAGCCTTAATTCTTCGATAAGCCTCAACGCCAATTACACTCATTGGAAAAATTATTGCAATAAATCGATCCAAACTCACACAAACTAAAACTAGTGAACTGAGATATAAACCAAACGCTTGAAAAAATTG
>JAHZMV010006481.1:0-46582 GCA_027743765.1 Coecobrya sp. COE2
AAAAAGGGTTCTCAGTAGTAGTCTACCCTTTTTATACTTATAAATTTCCGGTTATAACCGGATCGCGAGTGCTAGCATCGCTAGAAGTTAAACAACTAAAAACAGTATGTATATTGCCCCTACTACCACACGGGTAAGAGTGATCGTTCACAGGAAGCGAAGAGCGAATAATAAATAAAAAATAAATGAGAAAACAAGCTTCATTTCCCGATCTATCATCTTCATTTAATACGCTTACGTTATGTTTTTTTCCTGCTGCCGCTGACGATTATTATATGATATAAGGTGACGTGTAAAGAAAGTGGACGTCCACTCTACAGTAAACGAAAAAGGTGTAACCCTTTCGCATTCAACGTTATTTTTCTTTCTAAAAGCAGCCATGTAAAATGATAAGAAGGAGCATTATTATTGCATTTATGTTTGTCTTCATCCAGTTTTGTTCCATTTTGAAAGGAAGAAAAAAAATAACCTATTGGAAAACTCCGTTGAACGGATTGCGGTATTTAATTACGCTGCTACCTTATAAAATATTGTTTTCCTCTTTGTCATCGTCCCTACTCCGTTTTACCCACTCGCGTCATTAGCGAAGGAAGATAAGTAGAGGAAATAGAGTGACTAAAAACGCTAATCGTAGAGCAGCAGTAGTAGTCGGTATGTAATAAGCACATACACTATACACATACATTATTATAATAAATAAAGTTTTGGAAGCAAAGAAAAAAAGTAATAATATTTTGCCTCACTTCCTATAATAATATGTAATGTTATATCATATACACATATTTATGTCTTTGCTGCTGGCTGACAAATGCACTGCATTCCATTTCATTGTTGTTATGCGATCTACCATTTCATCAGTAGTTCAAGTAGGTAGGGTAATTTAGAGTGGAAATGACATTAAGATTCTATGTTTTGATTAGCCAGTTTTGAACCGAAGACGGAAGACAAAAAGTAAAAAGAAGGGAACTGAGATAAATCCCGTAAACCAAAACATTACAACACTTCCTTCTCCTCTCAACCAACTTCTTGTAAAAAGAACAAGTCTTGGTCTCTGCTCGGCTGATGATGTTGATGATGGCAGCAGCGTCAACAGTCGCATCGGTAAAAAAAAACCTCTAAAGACAGGAACTGGTTTCCTCCTCCTGACGGATGGCTTATATAATCTAGTAGTACGTAGTAAAATGCTGAAAAATAACAAGTGTTCTGTGTACCCACTTAGGATTTTACTATGCGAATTAGCATGGTATATTATATAAAATACAGTGTACTGTGGTGCTTTGGTGCTAGTTTGAAGTATTCGTTTGAAGCGTTTATACATTTTTTTTTCTTTCTCATCTCTTTTCATTTCTTGTTTCCCTCATATCATCATCATACACAGTAATTCCTTGCGCGTTGTTGTATGAACCATTCCCACTTCTTGGCTCAATACAAAGTCATAAAAAAAGAAATTCTTAAATCCTACTTCCCGTTCCCGTCTTTTTTTTCTTGTGGCGATGCGATGATGAGATGTTTTGTTGAATGTATATCTAAAGTGAACTGTTTCAAGAAGCAGGAATTTTCTCGGGATGAGAAAGGTACGGTTCTTGTGTCATATTCACTCTTCGGATTTCCTGTTTCCTGATTCTTTCCCAGTTGCGTAACTCTCTCTGTGCGATGATGTTGGATGCTAAAATGCTTTTTATATATTATATTATTATACATTTTTATTTATTTTAATCTCGTATATCTTTTGTAATCGTTGTCATCATCATCATCTTCATAAAACTTGATATACACACGCATGTAAAGTTTATGCAGTATAACTTTTGTATTTAGTACACCACCCGTTCGTTACCTGTGTAGGTAACGGAGAGTATTTTTTTAGGTTACATGGCATTTAGATTTTATGATTTTTATGTGCGTGCTCTTGAGATATTTTTACAACTTTTTAAATGAAGATGCATAATGAAAGGCGGTGGAATGTGTAAAGCATTATTAGGCAGATAGGCAAGAGAAGATAATTTCTTAATTCTCTATAATGTTTAGTACTACTACGCCTTGTGTAAAATGGCCAATTTGCTGTTTGTTCTTGTGACGACATTTCTTTTTTATTATAATTATAATACAATTTGTATCCGCTGTTAAACTCCAAGGTTAAGGTGATGATGACCTGTCCCGAATTAGGTATGTGGCAATTTGCAAAGATGCATAAATAAAATTAGTCATCTCTGTGTGCAGACTCTAGTAACGTATGAGTAATAAGTACAGTGCCATGTATGGCCTTCGGGACATTTCTCAATTTTCTACCAACACGCATAAAACACAGTATAAATCAAGATTTAACTAAACTAATCAATACCTCATTGGTCACAACTATTCAATTTTATAATAAAATTAATAGCATAATTTTCTTTATTATTATAATCAAATTATAGTGGTAAATATTTAAGCATTAAAATTATGTCGTAACCGTACTCAATTTTTTTATAGACAGACAAGCTTAAAAAATATTTGATGAGTAAAAAGAAAAAATAGCCAAAATAAAAGCACATACATAAATACAAATGTAGTCACAAAGCTGGGCTATTTGTGCAAGCCATAATATTTACCGTTACACGACCAGTAGAAAGTTGGAAAGAAAACAAACCCATTTTGGTTTCCTTGTCGATTTTCCGGGTTGTAATCAGGAAAACGGGAGCGCTCATCAACAACATCAATTGTCGTTGTTTCTCGTCCTACCCATTCGTTCCCCAACTCTATTCCTCGTTAACAATTAATTAACGTTTTTGGGCAAACGGACAGCGGACACGGCGGAAGTGGAAAAGGTAATTTAATTAAATCTGATACCGATAAATACATTAAACTTAAACAAACACACGCGGTGAAAATTGATTTTTAACCTTTAATTCACACACAACACCACCACCAGTCCATATTGATATGACGTATCAACATGCCTGACATATAAATGTAATACACACAAATTAATATTGTTTTGAAGGCCAGAATATATACCACCAAATGTTCAATATATTCTCATCATTTCATATATAACTCCCCATTATACATTACCACAATTTCTATATCATTTACTAAATCCCTCGTCATCCGTCAAAGCAAAAAAAGGATGAGTACAAAAAAAAATGATATCGACCAATTCAAAAGTTACATAAACGCAAAACTTGCTAAAATAAAATTTCGCAATCCCATACACACATAAGCATACCATCATTTCCTAGTTTTGATGTCAAAAGCACTATGTATAATAGTAAATAAATAAAATGGGTAATTGCAGGTTGCAAAAAAAGTGCAGTAATCTAGCAGAATTAGAATTCTGTAGGAATTAAGGCTACACATATTTAAGGTAATTGAATGCATGCATATATGTCATAAAAGCTCTTTTGCAAAAAGTAATAAAATAGGTACATAATGTCAGCCTGCCAACTAAACAAAGATTATTATGCACAAAGTGAAGTAACTACTGAGAGAGCTGAAAGGAGGAGGAGGAGAGGAGAGAGAATATATATGCATATTATAATGCAGCAAGTTGTACAGTGGTAACGTAACAGCGAAGAAGGAGTGAGCAATTGCAGTGATTATGCAACATGTAATGAGGCTAGTCATTATGTAAGACCTTGTCTGTCAGCATCTTTTTTTTTACAGTTGCGTGTACTCTGTGTAGAAACCAGAGATCCACTCTGTTTTTAAGTGTTGAGTTCCCTTCCCAGAGGAACCTGTAGCAAGAGAAGTGGTTAGTTAGTTGTAATATGTGAGCAATCAAAACTCACACACAGACAGGTAAATAATAATAGAAATATCTGTGCTGCTGAGAGAGCTGTATGCCTACATATCTATGAATGCGATATATATATTTTTAAAGCTGTTGTAAGCATGAGCACACGTACACTTGTTTTAATGGATGTTATATATTGCTTGTTGGTGTATAAGTTGATATCAATTAAATTGCATAATAAGTTCTTCTGCAGCAGCAGCAGCAGTGAGAAATTACCAGTACGCACACTTGCCACACATATTTTGCGTACATTCCTTTCTGCTACACAGAAAACTTGCATCATAAGAAACATTTTTGTAGATTGTTTGGTTTGATGTTTATGTTAGAAAAGGATATTGGGAAAACAGGAACGAAGCACGCTGCTGCTGCTGCTGCCTAAATAAAAAAATTACCAAGTGAGTGGTTTTTTTTATATTTCAGTAGCGAAACGAGTAAAAGAGGATGCTATAAAAACATATATACAAACAAAAATATTTTTATTAAAGTGTAAATTCGCACACACTCACACACTGCTGCCGTGTGTGTGTGTGTAAATGTAGGTTTGAAGAGGCTTCTCTGTGTGCAATAATTGCTTGGATGGATAGACTCAGACAAACTAAAACCACACACACATTTTGGTTCATTCTGTAATAGTTAAGTAGGCATGCTAAATGTTATAATATAATTTTTAACAACATTTTCTATGGCCTTATGGTTTTTTACTCAAGAAGAAAATCCTGTGCGTTTTTTTGTTGTTCATGCTGCTGCTGCTGGCCAAGCAGCATAATTTCACAGGATTTTAATTCAGGTTGTGGGGGAGTTGGGAAATGAGAATTTCCGCTTTTTTTCGTAAGGTGGAAAATTCATGTTGCAAAGTTAAACTATGTAACTAAACTGTGTAAATGCGTAAAATAGCGTAAGATTTTTGTGTACACATTTTTTGTAACGTCTGCTGTTATAATATTGCTATTCATTTTTTGTTGTTGCGGCCAGTTTCAATTGGCCTGACTGACTGGATGTGTCACATAAAAATGTTTTATGTTAAACGAAAGGACGTTTTTTTATATTTCTCTCTGTGACGAAATCTGTAAAGATTTAACAGAAAACAATTTAAAATCACTATTTTCATTTCATGGCAAATTACAACAATTAGATTCAGCAAAAATAGCCAATTCAAAAAAAAGCAATACTCTAGTTTCAAGTGAATATTGTACTACTGCATTTAGAAATTTTCACTTGAAAAAATGGAAGCAGTAGCAGTGTAGCTCTTCTTTAGGTTTGGTTTTGGAGGATGAATGGTTAGCTGTTTAGTGGTTTTTCGGGAAATGAACCACAAAATACAATTTCAAAAAATGGATGACAGAGCGAGAGAGGAAAACTTATCGCTTTACCCACTTGCTTTTGTTACATTACACATATTATATATTTTTCATTTTCCCAATATATTTTATATCGCATAAAAAAAAGACACATTACATACAAGTAGCATAGCATACAAACCAATCGAGCGACGACAACGGTTGTGCGATGATGGCATTTACTTAAAAACGTCTCGGAAGTGTGTTGTGGCTACGAGTTATTAAGTAAGACGATGATGATGACGATGAATAAAAGGGAACGAAAAAAAAAGAGAACTATCTGCTGAGATGGGCGGAAATTAGCGGCGGTTGTGTTACTTGCTATAAGAGAGCTCTCTAACAACACATAACATAGAAAATTGCCATGTAAGCACGTTTATATTCCTTCTCGTGCACTACAAGTCCTCGTCGTCGTTGTTGCCATTAAGGCGAATTGGAAGGAAAAAAGAGAGAAGGAAGGGGTAGAGCAGAAACAGGAGGCAGGTGACCATACTATAATCTTGGATTTTGTGTGTGTGTGCTATATAAAATATCTTTTTATATTGCATATCGCCGGGAATAAAGTAACACTAGTAAAAAGGAACAACTAATCATGTTACGTTTCACTTGCCTAAGAAGGACTTATAATATTCTCTTGTCGTTAGTAGTAAAGTCCATGTCTTATATATTTTTTACTAGCAAAGTATGTAGTATTTTAAGGCATATATGTTTGACGAACCAAGACAGAAACAACAGAACAGGAGGAAGTGCTCTTCCTGTCTTCTCCTCTCTTCAATCCTTCATTTTTTTTCTCCGAATCCTATTTCAAACAAATTTTCCTCATTTTACACTGGATACCACGCTATATTACAAACATCCATAGTAATTTCCTGTGAGAACTACGCTTAAAAATGTTTGAAATTGCTGCTGCCACGCTGGTAGTTAGTGTGTGTGTGTGTGCTGCTTGGTTAATTTTCTTATTGTGACTATAGCACATCATCATTATCATTGCATACCTTTCGTGCTCATGCAAGTGGGTAGGCTAAAAAAGAAAGAAAGAAAAATAACATGACGTTATGCAAATATATACATACACACACACTCACATTTTTTTATGTACACTTCAAAAGATGCCTCCTTTTTATGCATATTATTCACAGAGAAACGGATAAAGACGAAAAATATTTAGTAAGGATGTAAATGACATTTCTTCTTCTTCGAATTGCGGTCTTCTCAAATGTTTGTTGTGAGAACAGCCCAAGAGGAATTTTTGCCAACTGAAACTGATCATTCACCAAACCAATAATATATATGCATATATTATTGTTATTGATAGGGTAGATAAACTGGCTGAAATATTATCTGTATGTGTGTGTGCACCTTTTAATTAATGATGACGATGAGGATTGACGGTAAAATCTGAAATCCGGGCCAAACCTCCCTAAACTTGGATCCTTTATCAGATAACTGATACTCTTCGAATATGATTTTTTTATAGCAAGCAATTCTATTATCTACTCTACAGTATTCTCTCTGCTGAACAGTGTAGAAGTAGAGAGAGAAAAAAATTAATGGATCAATGAGGAAAAAGTTCCGTTTCATTTCAACCATCCAACCTGTTTCATCATTATCATCATCATCACCACCAGCAGCAGCAAGTACAACAACAGTACCACTAATAGTTAAAAAGGGGAAAAATTTTTCTTCAACTATTTTTTTTGCAAAGCCTTAAAACTGTGAAGGTATATCTATATTATAAAGGGATGATGAATGTTGGATTTTGTTGCTTCATACATTGTTGAAAAAAGCCCGGTTGCCAAAACAGAAATGTTGCAAAGAGTGAAGAGTGTAATAATGAATGCATGCACCATTATCATCATCATGACGAGTAGCAGCACCAAAAAGTACAAAACGGAGAAGGAACGGGAAGGTGAGGCCAGGCCAAGAAGGCATGTCATATGCCTTCTCTGCATGCCAAACCATGATATTGGTTCAGCAGCAGCACCAGTAATCATTCCTCCGTCTGCCAAATTTTGCTAATATATAAGTCAACATGTTCTTCTCTTGTGCACATTATTATTATTGCACTACTGCATTTAGGAAGGAATATATAATATAGCAAGAAAAGTTTTATTTTTTCTAGCAAAATTGTTTATAAGGATATATGACTATATAGAGAATTTTTATACCAAAAAAATGCAAAATAGTTTTTGTTTTGCTTTATTGATCTAACCTAAGCCTAAAAAACGCACATATTTATCATTTAACAGCAACTTCACACATTCAACAATTCTCTTTCTCTCTTACCTTTCGGCAGTGTAGCAGCAGCTTTGGCAGTTGTTGCATAACAGTTGTTCATTATTATTATTATTATTATTATTACGATTATGATTATTTCATCGTTTTTTTCTCTCTTGTTCTAGTCTCCTCACATTATCATCATCATAAGTAACAAGAAACATGAGGTTTACAAACATCATAAAAGAGTTGTTGCAACTTTGCAATGCCCGGTATAGTATTACTTATGATGATTATAGGAAAAAATATGATAGGAGCAAAAGTACAAGTACTTCTTTCTTTTCTACAAAAAAAAAATATGAGCAAGGAAACAGCTATATATATATTTACAGAGTAAAATAACAACAAGTGGTTGGTTGCGTATTTTTTTTTACAACTAGTCTGCTCCTTCTCTTGCAAAGTGAGTTAGATCAAGAATTGTACGGCATGCAAATTGACAATATATATATGTAGCAGCGGAGCGCAGACAGAGAACCAGGGTTAAAGAAGCGGTTGAAGTATGCAGTTAGGTGAAAAAAAAAGTTAGAGCAAAAAGGAAGAAAACTCGGCTTCTGGTTGTTTATTTGCTTCTGTGTGTATGGATGGATGAGGTAAAGTGTGCATTACATATGCATGGCCTCTGAGGCAAGAATGCAGTTACGCGAAGATGATCATGATGAGATGAAAGAAGAGGAAACAGGTTTTCTTTTTGAAAAAAAGAGTGAACTAGCCGAGAGAGAAGAGAGCAGGAGCTGAGATGGTACTGTATTTTGGCTGGTTTTTTTTTATTAAGGGTTATTTTTCCTCTTTACGGAGATGTGGTGGTTGGTAGTCTACTAAATTGTTTGGGGATGATGATGTTGATTATGACGATATTGGTAGTAATATTATGGCTTAGTTTTCAAATGCTATAAGAGCTACAACAACAACAAGTCTCGTAGGGAAAAAGCTTTTTTTACATGGCTTTCTTAAATCCTTTTTATTTCATGACTGGTTCTTGAGAGATTTTTTTGATAATATGCTGTTGTTTTTTTTCTTTACGAGAGTTCCTTAGTGCCACAGTTTCTCATCCATTACATCAATTGTAAAATACATTTTTCGGTTCGAATATTTCTCACCTTGATACATTCTTCAGCGTCATCAATTGACATCATTATAATGCATACATTTTCTTGCTAGGACATGAATCACACACAGTCTAAAAACATAACTGTATTTTGTCGGATTACTGGGACTAATATATTTTCCTCCTTGTCGATGAATCACAATACAATGTTGTTCGGGAAAAAATATTTTAATAAGCATAGTGGATTGGTAAGAAAAGGTTTGATGGATATGAAATTGTAGCAATCGCTTGTAAAAACCGTCCACCGACCCATTATCATCACCTTATTGATTTTTTTTATTGTAAGCAGATGAATGACTACCTCTCATTGGAGAAAGGTCTTGTCTTCTTTAGGTAGCGTAATGAAAGTAGACAGGTATGGTTTATATAAGTAATTCGCAATGCAATTTGTTTTTGTATAAGTAACCATGCACGTCCTTTTTGTTAGTGAATTATGCAACAAGTATTATAATCGATTGCTTGCATCAAATTTAATGATAGTATATATTTATCTGTATAATATGCGGGCTATATGAGCTACGCAGCGATTCATTAATTTTAATTTGTACTGGGTGGCATATTATGCAATTTTTGTGGTTTTATGACATGGAAGCAATGAGAAAGAATTGGTGTCAGCGTTATATATTGGCCACAATAGCAAGCAACCACGATTATAGTGTTTATTATACAAGGATTATTATTATTTGTATGCTTTTACCGCAACCAAGCTAATACTTTTCTGAATTCTTGAATGGTGATGATTTTGGTGAAGGTTTTACCTGGTGCACACACAGATATTTTGATTTATATGCAGTTTTATGGTAAGCTTTTTGGTATGCCGATTGTCAAATCACTACAAACTACTTTTTTATCTTTTCAAAATTAATTTAATTATGGAAGGTTTTAAAAAGCATGATAATTGCTCAGTTCAAGGCTCCAGGAAAACATTCCTTTGACTTTATGGAATGACCGTCTCTTAAAAAATATCTGATTAAATCTCTCTGGACCATGAAATCTGCATGTGAAAGTGCAGGAAGTTGTTCCTTTCATTTTTATACGTTTAATAAACTCAAAATCCAAAACATTTTTTTTATCAACTCCGCGAAAAAAGGATCGTTTTATTATCCATCATTATCAAATCCGGTAAAATAGGTACAAAAGACAGGGAAAATTATTCAAATAAGATACGCGACATTACATACATATTACAAGTATCGGGAAGCGTTTAGTCAGTCAGTCAGTCTGATTGACTGTCAGATAAAAAATTAAATACATGTTCTTTTCCAACCATTGTCATCATCATTATTCATCCTATCTTCCAAGTCAAATATTTGCTAATTGATGATAATTTACCGTGTTTATTATTATCATTGTAATCGTCCTGACTTCCTGATTCACTCAACCATATTATCTTATTTACAATTTACAATATACCGAATCCCGTGCATATTATCATGTAGGTATATATATATATGCATATCTATGCAAATAAGTATGTAGTTTAGCAGAGTTATTTTCTGTTTGCCTACAAAAACGCCGAGAGTGAACGTTGCTTCCCTTGTGCACAGCACGATCCAGAAAGATTAAATGTGTTAGGCATTCATTGGATTTTCTCTCTGCCACTGCAAATATTTACAGTTTACTTTTCACGTTTAATTACCCTACATTAAGAGATATGTATATACATATTTTACATAAACCAAAGTACAATGTGTGATGCAGTGATATATATAAAAATGGGAAAGAAAATTATACGCACACTTTAAAGTTCCCATTATGGTAATAATATTAGCACACTCCCAGGCACACTAAATATATTATGGACTGGAAAATCACATCATCATGCAAGTTGTTTGTTTATTTTTACAAAAATGACTAATATTTCCATCCGCCTGGAAATACCTTGGTAATTTATGTGTATTTTATATTAACTGGACGTTGCCACACAACAAATTACTAGTTCAATGTTGGTAATACGAGCGTAATTCTGTAATCACATGAATTAACATATGAATCATCGTTAGAGGTTATCGTGTAGTATGTATGTACTTACATGAGTATTTGTACTTTTAATGGTAGTAAGTAAACTATGTAATAATTTGGTGACATGTTTGCATGAAATGACAAATTAATACTGCAATAGAACACTAGACTATCTAGAGCGTTTTGGAATTGGACACTTTAGTTTCATGAAAAGGAAATTTTAAATGTTGTACAATTACCAAACAGTTATCCCAATTTTTTGTAAAAAAACGGCACATTACAATGCCATCATCATCATCATCACCACAGAATGCATTGAATGTGGTACCTGTCCACATTGAAAAACTGTAACATTATTGTCGTCATCAAAGTTTTGCTACTGGATTTTGTGGCTTTTAGAAAGAGCAGTCCCACAAAGATAAGTAATAAATGGTTACTTGTAATAATAATCATGAGCTCATTGTAAACCGTGGTCTCTCTCTCTCTCTCGGCTCCGTTCTTGAGCCATATAATATTGGCCACTGAGGTTGTTACTGGTGATGGTGTCAGTGGAGTTTTCTGAAGAAGATTCCTAAAAAGAAGCAGGGGGAGTTTTTTTGTAAGAAAAAAATGTACAGCAATTTGAATAGTATGTCAGCATGTTTAGTATCTCTTTCCCTTTTTTTCCCATCCCATCATCAAAAATCAAAAAACGTTGTTGTCCTTTACATATATTCACTCCATTACTACAAAGCATTATAATAATAAGCGTATATAAACTTGCCAGAAGACTCAGATTCCATAAAATCATGAATGCATTCATGTTCGCTTCCTCTTTTTTTCTCTTTTCTTTCTTTCATGCTTCTTTTTTTCCCTTTTGTAATTCCATCAACTATCACCACATAGTATATGACCAAAAGTATGCACACCACACCATGATATTTTCTTTACCAGAAAATTGTAACAAAAGATCAGGTCGCCGCCGCCACCGACACCACTATAATAAATGTACACACATATACAACTACTGCACAGTGCACAGCTACCACCACCACCGACGACATGGACCAAACATGTAACAAGCAGCAATAATCATGGACATGATTGTCGGAGGTATTATCCTTAGCTATTCCTCTGCCAAGGGTTCTGTTAAATGAAAAAAATAGAGAGGTTTTTAGTTTTGTTCCTTCTCTTTCATTTCTGTCGTCCCCAAACAGAGAAAAATGTTGGAGAAGAAAAAAAATAAGAAATTTATTTTAACAAGAAATGATTCCAGGAAGTGCAGTAGTTAAGACTGTGTTGGTAATACTAGTAGTCATCATGTCATGTAATGCATATGTGCTTGCTTGTTATTAGGTTAAGGTACTTTTCTACAATTCTCCATAATAATATATATGCATGCTTCATCATCATCCTTTCTTAAAGACAGAGAATGCAAGAAGGGACGAAAAAAGGGATCAGTTTTTAAGCTTTTGTATTCATTCACTACTTTACTCGTCTACTCCTCCACATGAAAACCTTACATTTTTTTGACGTATTCTTCACCTTCTCCACAATACTTGTTCTCTAGTGGACCTTTTTACCCCTCGGTATAGTTGTTGTTGCTTTCGCAGTATGTAGTACACTTCTCATGGTAGAATATTTTTTTTCAAAGGAAAAAGTAAAAAAGAGGAGTCGGAGAGAAGGAAAGGGATGGATAATGTAAATGGTTGCGTGCAAACATTTGCTTCCAACTTATAATCTATTTGATATGGTAGCAATGATAAAATAGTACACATACCTAACAAACTCCTGTTTTACTTACTTCTTTTATGGCTGTGAACTCTTTTTTTCTTAAAGAAAGGAAGAGGATTCGTGAGGGAGAGAGGAAAAAAGGAAAAGGAATCAAAAAGGGAAAAATATATATAAGACTCCAGGAGCAGCATGAGCAGTTTACTTTTTACAATTGGTTAAATACTTGGTTAATACAGAGAAACTAGAGGTATTAATATACATACCCACAAAAAAAATAATCATGATCGTGTGATCATTTTTTGAAATGGTACTTGTAGTGTGACTTGGAAGAAGACTTGGTTCCTTTTCACATAATCATCATGAATACATGTATCCTTCATGCATGAATCGTTAGATCTCTTTAGAGTGTTTCTTCTTCTTGTTTGGTCCCCGTCTTTCAAAACGGATGTGCCTCTGGGTATATTGTGGTCTTTAGTCTGCACTTTATCATTGCATATTATACACAGGGTATATAACTATTTGTAATACTTTTATCCTGTCGACTTGAAAAAATATATATTATTATAAAAAGATATTTTGACTCAGTTCCTTTCTCATTCTCGCTCTGAAAAACGCATGAAAACTCTGTGAGTACTATTTTGTAAGAGTGGAAGAACGGTAGTGTGTCAGTCAGTCAGGTTTTTCACTCTCAACAACTCGTGTAATCTGTACATTAGCAGGGTAAAGAAAAAACCTGTGTGGTTGTTTTGTGTGTAATATTTTTTTTATTATCCATGGATGGATGCATTGTATAGTTTGGTTAAAGGAATTTTTGTTCCAGTGGTGGGACATATTATGGACATGATCCTTTTATTAAGGCACAGTAGTACTTTTTTTGTTCGTTCAATTACCCTTACAACTTGTGAGTTTGTGTGTGTCACCTAAATATCTTGGAATGTTTTATAACAATCTTATCAAAGTATAAGAAACAGTTATATGCACAAAGCTGTGATTGCTTATCAGTTAGTGGGTTTATAATATTTATCTAGATTTTATAGCCCTAAAAGACGTGGGAACGGTTTTTGTTTGTCAACAAGTTTAATTTTACATACGTAAATGTGGTGTTAAAGTGGATTTAAATTTTTAAATGAAATTAATGATAACAATGATAATTAGGTATACAGTGTGTGGTCTGAAATTGGGAAGCGTGTAAAGTGCAGATATAACCTTCTTGGCGCAGATTGCATGCTGGTCATGTAATTCAATTCTGTATCAACTTGCATACATTTTTGCTACAGACTTAACAGATCTCACTCAGACAGACAAAGAATAAAAGTGACAATCGCAGAGCCAATAACGTTGTTTTTGTCTTATAGCAGCAGCGCAGAGTAGCAGATTTGTTACCTCATTCATAATATAATAGCAATAAAAAATACTACACGAGCTCCATTATATATTATTTTTTTCCTGTGAAAGTCCTTCAACTTGACTTAGAATATGCTCATGTTATGTATTATATTACGTTAAGCGTTTATTGTGATAAAAAACATTATGCTAATTTGTTGTCTTGTTTATGCCGCGCCTGTCTGTCAGCAAGAATAAAAAATTATTATTATTAATTTTTTCTTTAACTACCAACATGAATTAAGATTACTTCGTTTCTATAAAAAACCCTTGATAAAATGTCGTGACAAAGGGAAACATTTTCTTAAACCGTGCAAAAAAACGACGACAATCATTATTGAGACGAAAACCAAATCATAAACCGTTCCTTATTTTATTGCGAGTCAACCAATTTATCTTCCCAGGAAATAGTTCAAAAAGGGAAAACAAACAGAAACGGACATGTGAACACACACACAAGTATAAAATATATGCCCATATAAAAGTTCCCACGTCTAAAAAAACGTAACCTAATTATCACCCATTCACCAGTGACCAGCAACAGAGAAGAATTGATGCATTGTTTGTATGGAAGTGTATTCACATAAATATATAACGGTCATTTGCATGTCTGTGTGTCATTTCAAGAGAAACAAAACAGACACACATTATTATATTTTTTTCTGGAGCGTTAAAACATTTTTACTTGAGCAAATATTGAAAGCAAGAATAAATGTCTACTTTGCAAAAAAAGTTAAAACTGGAACAGGAATACACAAACCTTTAGTAAATATTACTATTATGATGATGCTGAACAAAACATTTTCGTATAAATAACCACTTTACCAAAATAACTGGATAAAAATACAATACATTTTTACTAGTACTGGTCCGTTTACAACAATTGTGTTTTTTGTTGTGTGTTGGTCACGCTTTATTCCAGTGAAACTGGTACACGGAAGATTGGGTGCGCTTTTTGTACTATAATTTTTTACAAAGATGTGTGTGCTGTGTGTGTATTTACGACGTATTATAGTTCAAACTAGTTTGCTGACTACCTAGGACAATCATGAATGGCATCATTAATCAAAAAATCAGCAATAATAATTCACAAGGAAAAAAACATGACTGAAGTGATGAAACGTGCAAAAGCGTATTAAATTACGCTGTATATATAAGTTTACAAAGTTCAGTATCAGATTTTTTGCAAAAGAATTTTGAATTACTATTTGCGTTTGAATATATGTATTTACATTATAAAAATGCATCGTTTTGTGAGTAAAAATATATAGGGCAAGTAAAGACGAACCGCTGTGATGAGTAAGTTGTAGTCACTTTTTTATATGCTACTAAGATACTTCAATCCCTCCGATATAACCCACAAGAAAGAAGACTTGACAAAAGTATCGGTAAAATGGATTTACGCTTTTTATGAACACACACAAAAAATATATTTATGTGATATCCGACAATCAAACCACGCGATTATAAATGATCGCGTTGTGTTCATGAGTCAGGTTGCGTTTTTTAGTAAAGTGAAGTACAAAAAATACTTTTTAAGGCGGCAGAAGCATCTTGGGTGAATGGGATCGTTGACGGTTTGTTCAAACTGCGTATCAAGAAAAATAGTGATGGTTTGCAAATATGCAAGTTAAGCAATGATAGAGGAATCATATTATCATGTAAGTTTACTATTTACATAACATGTGGGCTTTTTTCATCGCTCTATCTATTCATCTTCTTTTTTTTCGCATGCACAACACTTCTCTTTGATGATCCACTAAAATAATATTGTATACGCCTACCTCCTTCGTCTCTCTGTATATATTGCTTTTTCGCAGTTAAATTGGTGCTTCCTCGTTTTCTTCTTATGAAATGATGTCAGAATATTGCATTTTTTTTTGTATTGTGGCCGCTGCTGCTGCACTTGTGCATGCAAGTCATGATGGTAAGTCGCAATTCGAATAGTGTGAAGGTATGTGTTATACGAACAATAAATCATATGAAACAAAAATTTTCACGGTGATCGTCACGTGTAAGAAAATGGAAGATTATGCATTTTAACTGCTCTATATTGAAATATGTTTCAACCCGATTTGTTATTTTACTTTTGCATTTTGCTCAGATGAGTATATGTATACTTTTTTTGGAGATTTTTTTTCCGTTGGATAGATGTCAATGGTGAAAAAAATGTGGGTGTGGATTATTATTTATTCACCTATTTACTTCATGGCTCTTTGGAATCGTTATCGTCAAGAGTTATGACATTATTAGGTTCCGTATTCGTGTTTACTGAATCATGGCGTTGGTGCGCTTTACATAGAACTAACATACACACCAGTTTTACATGACTTTATTCTCTGCCATCATCATCGTCGTCGTTGTGTGATCAAAGAATGGCAAAAAAAAGTATCAAACCAATTTCCTGGTTTGTTGTATCGCTCTTTTATGTGCACACCGCGGCGACTATATATATACCTACTTATTATATACCTACCTGGATGGTATGCACGGAATGTGCCTTGATTCCTTTTTGCCTCCTTGTTTCAATCAGTTTTGCAGTCATAAATGTCTTGAGTAGAATTACGACTTGGCTTATCCCTGCACAGCTAATCATATTAAATCTTTAGCCCAGAAAATCTTGTAAAGAATTGACGTGTAATTGGTTAAGATGCGCTTACTATTTGTATTAATGAGAATCCTGGAAGAAAAGAAAAAAAAACGAGACAAATTTGTCACGTTCTCAATTAAACAGCATTTTGGTTACTATCAAACCAACAAAAATGAATTAATTATGGGAAGGTGGAAGTTGATATATAAAAGGAGGATATATATACTCATTATATATGAATTTCAAGAAGCATGCACAACCTTTTTTTTCAAAAATATTTTATATAATATAATTATTATTTAGGTTAAACATAAGCGATCTGTGGTGGTGGTGGCTGGTTGATATATGTCTCTCTCTATGTTTACATTTTAGTCTGTTTCTGTTGGCATTTTGGTAAAATAGCTTTAATACTAAATAATGCATCTCTCACCCAAAAGCTGTCATCAAAGTGAGCCACCACAAGAATCCAGGAAGAGGGAAGTAAATTACCTTTATAGCAGCAGCAGAGCAGTAGTAGGAAAACTGCTTTGGATTTCAAGTAGAAAAAAAAAAGATCTAGACACCAAGACAAAAGGCATCGCATCGCCATGTAAAATAAACGGTGCGTATCATTACATTATTATTGCAGTTACATTCTCTCTCTCTATTCTCTGTTCTCTCTCAGAGATAGTCTTTTTGAGCTGGTGAGGAATCTTGTAACGTGTATGTATACTATTCCTGAATCCTTTTTTGCAGTTAATTATACATGTATATATGTTACGCTGTTGTGTGTCAGTGTGACTAGGTCTTGCATAAAAAATGCAAAGCGTAAAATGGTTCAGTCATCATCATCACCACCATCATCACAATCATCATCATTATTATCATATTACCACCACCCCACACCACATATACAACAGTCACAGATAGGTAATTCAATAAGTGCATGTAAAGGGGAGTGAGTACTTGCAATAAAGAGGAAAAATGGCACATTTAAAATCCTTAAATCATATTAATAATAGCAGCAGTGAGACTATATACATGTTCATATATATACAACTTGTTAAGATAGCTCACTCTACTACTTGTACAAAAAAAATCATGCCCAAAATTATAAATGGTTTATGGTGTGGGCTATATATAATGTCTACCTGGTTACTACATACATCATACAAGCAAGCGAACAAAATCTTAATCTGTGTCAGTAATATAAACTGTGTGTAAATACACACAGCAGCAGCAGTAGTGAGCATCCTATTCAGCAACTTCTTATTTCCTCTTTTTCTTTTTGCACAACAACGTGTCTGCATTATAATCGGAATGCGTTATATAGCATTTAAAAAGAATTCTACTCGTGGTCGTGAAGCCATCTTATATATATTTTTTCGTTTTTTGCTTCCCAATTCTTTGAATAATAATAATAATAGAAGTATAGCGAAACGGCAGTAAAAAATGTAGCATGTGGTCGGGAAAAAGAAGGATTCTTTGTCAGAGAGTAACCCTATCTCCTTACATACTGCACACATTGCACTGTTACTTTAAGTGGCCACAGGCAACAAGAGATCTGCTATATGGTATACTATGCATGAGGATGAGATTACTTTAGCGATGATGATGATGATGTTTATATGATTGTTTTGTATTTTTGCCATTTTGTCGATATTCTTACTACACACACACACGCACATTTTTGGATGATGATAAAAGTGTTAAGCATGTCATAGTACAGGTTACGTTATTAAGCTCGTTGTTATGTCTGTAGTGTGTGTGTGTATTCCTGGTCTGCCACTGTCTCACTGACTAACTGAGAGATGTTTTGTGAAGGGGAGCCAAACCAGGAAGCGATTCATTAATTGAGTACATATAGGCATGTATATAAAGTTAGAGAGGTATAGGTATAAGCGATTCTTTCGCTGTCTCGAGTACGTAGCAAAACAATTTTTCTAAAGCGTCTGAGTACACACTCACACACACAATCCATTTAAATACAAGCAGCGTAGCAGCAGCGCAACGTGGTGAAGCAAGAAAGATGAGACCACGTAACTGACTCTCTGATATGTGCTGCTAGAGTGCTTCTTTCAACAAAACAGTTCCTATAAAAGAGTCTCTCAACAAGCGTGCTCATGTGCATACCAAAAAAAATTGTAATATAAAATGTATGAAATTATATGCCTAGCCACTTCTCTCTTTTTTACTACTACTACTACTATTATTATTATTACTCCTGTTTCATATAATGTATGTATGGTAAGTACAGAGAAGGAGGAGGAGAGGCAGCAGCGTGTGTAATATCAAATAAGTCAGTCAGTCAGCCAGTCTGCTCAGAGCTGTTGCAGATTGGAGTGCAAGGTCACAGAAAACGGCACCACCAGCTACACATATTCTTTACCATGTTGATTTTGCCTAACTTACCTCCTCTTCAGTTAGCTAGTTTTATATGAGGATGATATAAGGATGCAAAAAAGCACATGGCTTTAGAGAGCGATGATGATGATGATGATTATGCATATGGCATGATGATTATGTTATGTTTTGGCTGTGCTGTCTATCTCTCCACTATCTCCTTTTCGGCTCACTTTTTACTACCGCGTGTGTGATGATGTATAAATGTGGTTGTATTTTCCTGTATTTTTGCTCGTTTGTTTGGATAATAATTATATAGAAGAGTGCTCTCTTCCTAATTCCTACTTCTCCATGATGATCAGCCTTTTTCTTGTGAGTTTTGTTGATGGAGAAGAGTATGTAATGTATAAACCGGTGAGGAAAAAGAGTTTCGCGTTTTTGGTATGGTTGGACTTTCCATTTTGGTATAAGATTGTAATTGGTTGTTTGGTAGGATAACCTTTCATCTTCGCCATCGTATACGCAAATATATAGAGAGTCGTTACGTGTTTCTACTTCCCGGATCAGAGTATATGACCAATCATCATGATAAACACACGACAAGATAATTAATTTTTAGAGATAGGAGATGTAAGCTTGACGTGATTTGTAATGAAAAGTTGAAAAATATATTAATCATATCCTGGAATTTTCTTGAATCAATTGAATGATCATCAAGTTTACCGTTAATGATAATTATGCCGTGGCTGACTCAGGATATTTACAAATGACCAATTTTTTATTTGCTCCCTTTTTACATGAAATTTTTACAAAAAAAGTGTATTTTGGTAAAAGTAAATACATGATATAAAAATAACTGGAGGCAAAGGTATTACGAAATAATTTTTTTTCATTCTGGGAATTCGATTTCTTTCGCTAATTAATCTTATCTGAAATTATCATTTTAGGGAAGCGTTGTTATTTCGCCATAAGCTAAATTCAGCAAATTATATTCGAATATGCCATACTTATGCCATGTTTATGCATTTTTGTTTGAATGATGAGCACACAGAGCGAGTGAGGCAATAACAAGAGAGATACTAAATTTAATCTCAGTTTGTAACGTTGCTCATCATCATGTTGTCACATCCATTCAGCCATGAACAGTCAGGAAGCAAATTATTATAATAATGTGGAATGATGTTGATACTGTAACGCGCTCTGCTGATGAGCAATTCTTTGCTAAATTGGTATATTTTCCAGCAATTTATTTTACCGTTGACTGACAAACTACAAGCTGATGAGGAAATGGATTCACGGTGTGTAGTATACTGAAAATGAATGAATAGCATGATATGTCGGTTGCATGGTGATGAGATGATGATGATGTTGCTCCTTTACAGAATCACATACTCACTCGTCAAGTCAGTGCAAAACATGCACATAATATGAAACACACACATGCGGAATTTAAACTGCTTCTGATTGGAGATAATGGAAAGGGTTTAAAGTAGGAAAAGTAACGAAATGTAATAAAAAAATACAGGGAATAAGACCATCTCACACACACACAAAAGGCAATCAGTTTGTGTAGTTGTTTGACGAGCAGTTTGATGATAATGATAAAATATATATCTACTTCACTGAGAATACGGTTTTGTCTCCTGGAACTAATTTTAATGAATGGAATGAGTCAGTTTTTGAAGCTGTAAATGGCAAAGCCAAGGTCGTGCAAAAAACAGTTGTTGTTGTTTTTTGTTGCATGATTGCTTGCTTACACACACACTCATGTGTATATGGGATGATTGTGTTGGTTTGCTGTATCAACATTAAATGCAGAAAATAACTTACCTTAATCAACTCTTGTATGTGTTGTGGTACACATCATCATCATCACTTCATATATAATACTTATACTAGCGCAGCAGCGTCATGCCACAAACGGCAACCCTTTCTATTTTATTTTTTCCTCGTATTAAAATAGTTTAACAGATCATACGGGAAATGAAGCTATTTACCAAACGTTACGTATTTATGTGTGGTTGGTTTATATTTGCATAATTTATTTTTAAATACTTTTATCATCACCATCCATTACCACCACAACCACGCATACTTAACATTTTATAATAGTCAAAATAAAACTTTTATAAGTCATATCAATAATATTATTATTGCGTATATTTTTTTATCACAGGAATGGGGAATCATTATAAAAACAGTATCATATATTTTAGCATGATCAGATAGTCATGAACTTACATCACCTTTTTCCCTCGTTATTATTATTATGATTTTCTAGTGTGTTTGTTCCTTGTCCACGTAATCTGTGATACAACATGATGTGTTGAATACGGGATAAAAGTTGCAAATAAAGTTGAAAAGAAACAGGAATCTTTTTACGTGCAAAAAAATGAATTGAACGCGGAAGGAGAAGAAGAGAATGGAGGAGGAGGAGGGGGAATTTTTGCCTTTCATTTTTTTCGGCTAAAAATGAAGAGCATCTTCTTTGTCTTTTGTAAAAAAGAATGGAAAAAAATGTGTGGAAGGAGCAACACGTGTTTTATAATAGTAACCCAGTCCTTTTATATAGTCAACTCAATATGCTATTAAAAACAAGTGCATAATCTACTGAGATATTATTTACAATGAAAAATAATTTCTCAAGACACTTCTTTGTATGGTCCCGTATGGAAAAATACGGTTGATTTGAATGTATTGATTAGAGAGATGTGCACACAAGAAAACGGTGTTATGATATAATATTTTAGAAGAGTTGTGTATGTGTGGCCAAGTATTATAACAAGTGGCAAGCAGCACCATATCTTCTGCTGTGTGTCGAATATCTTCTCTTTTTTTGTAAAAAAAACTAACCCACGTTATATTGTTTTTTTCCGGTAGGCACGCACACTCGAGCATTTAATGCATGGTTGCTTCTCTGCTCCAAAAATCCTGTTACTCACTTTGCCATGCCGTATAAGCACAATGAGAAGAATATGTGCGCAAAAATGCAATATCTAAATAGAATTGCATTTTACAATAATTATATAAGGGTATTATATATACTCTATATATAGTTTAAATTTCGTTCGACTATTTTATAACACATAAACGCACACGACACAACAACGCGCAGCGTTACGTCGTAATGTGGTAGCCATTTATGAAAAGAATGATATATATTATTACACACACACAATATTATGTTATATGATATCTGAGAGCTGAAAAGATGCTGGGTTTTTTTCTTACAGATTTGCACATTTTTTGTGATCATTGAATCGACTTACATAATAATCCAAATCTTCATTCCTTCAAAAGGTGTAACTGTTATCCTTATCGTAACTATACTGCTACTGATACTCCTACATGTTCCTTCATTGTTGTGTGAATTGTTCCGTGCATTGTTACGTGTCTCTCTGTGTGTTTCTGCTGCATTTCATTGCAGTGCATTTTTTCATTGCACATATTTTATACCCACGTAACTCGCAATAAACGCGCTGAGCTGAGCTCTCTGTAGAGCAAAGAACAAGAGAGCAAGTCAAGCAACAATGAAAATCTTAAGAAGGTGAACAGTAACGAAAAACTCAGAATACCTCTTATATACATAATCTGTTATAAAGAAATTCTGGCATTTACAAATTAGGTACATAGTATTATTAGAATCGCAAGAAAAAAAAGTGTGGTAGCATGGTGGTGGTGTGGTATGTTTATTTATGCGAGCACAATTTTATTTCTTCCTCATCATGTAAAAACATTTTGAGTTGGTCATGGTTCTCTTTTAAAATAGGAGATGAAAAGAAAGGCTTTTTGTGAGTGAGTGTGTGTGTGCAAGTAAACCAATTTGCTTTGCATCTTAACCATAATAGTAGTAATAATGATGATGATAATCAGAAAATCAAAATAACCATACCATGACAACAATAAACTTGCACCATCACCACTACCATACCACATGTATACAGTATCAGTAACAAACAATAACAACAACAAGCAAAAGAAGAGTAACAATAATAATAGGAGCAAGAAAGAAACAGCGAACAAAAAAATCTGAAAGATATGGATTCGTGCCATTATTATTATTATTAAAAATTGCGAAACATCCTCATCTCAATGCCTCATTTATTTATCATTTCCTTTCAAAAAAACGCACATTGCTTTAAATATGCTATTTACTTCTCGGTTTGCTCTATCTACTCATGCATTCACTTTTTTATCAGGTTTATGCGTTCCGTATCCTACTTTTGCGCTCTTTAAAGTGTGCACTGCATCAACAAACAAAAAAAATAACGACATTAAGAGAGCGAGAGACACACTGTTTGCGCGAGCCGTGCTGTTGTTGAGGTGACTCTTGTAAGAGATTGTGCGAGACAACGCATTTTTTATTGTGGCAGTGCAGACACAGACGCTGAAATAAATAACTTGCAAAAGTGCATGTCTCTGTTCTGTATGAAAATTACAATCTCTTTCCTTTTGATGCATAATATATGCATAATAATCATACAAAATCTGATATGTGATATGCTTGCTTCCATTAAAAGCTACCTATGTGTATAATATATAACTATTTTATTTAATTGTGTTACGCAGAAATTAATATTGCGTAGTCTGTGCATGCACTCATAAACTCCTTACGTGCGTATTTTATACTCTCATGCCAGTAGATAAATAAACAAATGATGGTGGTGGTGCGTGAGAATGACTCACTTTTTTATGCAGTCAGTCTGTCTGTGAAATTGTTTCCAAGGTGAGACGTATTTATTTATCATCATCATCATTGTTGCGCCAGAGACGTGTACTATATCAAGTAGTTATAAATATTTATTTTATACAAGCTTCGTCTTGAGCTTCGGCAACAAGGAAACAATTGAGGTTCAGAGTATCTTTTTAATACCTCATTGAATCATCATCATCCTCGTCGTCGTCTTCGTGATGTCAACCTGATATTGAAAAATTTTATAACACAATTGGAATTCCATTTACTTCCATCTTCTTCCTCTGACGTTAGACAATCATTACTTTTTATTCCATCCGTATCAATCAATTCCATATACAATTATTCTAATCAATTAGCAAACCATTTTTATTGAGAGTGTAATTTACCTAATCATGTACAGATATTTCATACATGATTTGCGGTATAATTCTTCCGGGAAGAATACAGATGCAAAAAATAATATTTGGTTACACCCACTAACTGTTTTTCCTTAAAAAATCCCATATTTTTGGATAGATTTTTAATACACTTCATATCACAAAGGATTACGAAAATGAGAGAGAGATAGGAAAAAGCGTCTGCATTACTCAATTGTAAAAAGTTTGATTCGTTCTTCCTCATCCGCTCTTTTCTTCCTTTTAATACGCTCGTAAGATTCATCATCAAAATCATCATCATAGCAGCCATACCATTCACGCGAATGGATCTCACAGACCAGCGGCGGCATAATTCCGTCTAGAGAGAGTCTGTGTAAGTGAAGTGGTGAACATGGGAAAAATGAATGATTATCCGCGCGGTCCGTGTGTCCTGTCTTTAGCTGTACGGTAAATGTTGTGGCTGCAAAAAAAGCTAACGACAGCCTTGAAAGACAGCCGGTGGAAGTGATTCAATCATTCATTATTATTTGCTTGCAATCAGACAGTTATTAGACATTCACTGCACGACCAGATCACTTTGTCTGTAAAACGTAGAGCTAGTATATATATAGCTGTGTAGGTATATTATATACACACGTGAACTGACATCACATCAACAGTAGTTCGTCATCATGCTTATTATCAATATCAACACAGGAACTACTTTACTTTTTTCCTGCTACCGGGGCTGATAATGATGACGCCGTATTACATAGCTGTCATGAATACCTAGAGATTACACTTTTCCAAATACAATACCACCTGCACGTTTACCGATCTTGATGATCCTATTGTGTGTCAGCATTGTTCACCAAAAACGGGCAAGATTGAAGATGGTCCCGTGTCAATACCAATCATTATTTTACATGTATAAAATATATATATGATGATGATACAGTGCTCTCTCTCTGTCTGCATTTCTTAATATTTATAAATAATAATAATACACACACATATAATTTTTTTCTTTGAATGTACATAAAATACAGCTGAAAATATTCTTCAGTTATTGTCGTCATCGTCAGAAAATTGCAACCATTTTTTTTAAAGAAGCCGACTACCTGCAGCTTTTACAAAAAATATAGTCAGAAGGAAGGATGCATGGTAATTTCTTTCATACATGTATGCTTTGTATCTTGTAACGGTTTTAAACGTACACACGGTGATGTATCCGTGTAAAAAAATGAATTCTTACAGTGGCACCGGCACCACCACTGCCACCACCGCCGTCTAATAATCGTGCTGCATTTTTCTGCGACTGCAAAAAAATTTATTCCGCGTTTTTTTATTTATTTATGCAACTTTATTCTTGACAATAACTTCCGTTTCTTCCGTTCAGGCATCATCCTCCCTGTCGTAATTTTAAACTATCATCTTTGTTCACCAAGTCGTTTGCCAATCTTCGGAATCTGACAAACAACAAAAGGACAAAATCCGTTCATTCATTCGTGCACTACTACTACTGTATATTATATGCATAGCGTAATATTGTGTTGTGCAGATAAAAAATATACACTGGTGAAGTGCACAGAAAAAAGGAAATAGGAGAAAGGAAAGGGGAACGTTATAAAAAAGCTGGTTGCTTTTACAATGATAACATAGTAATAATAATAATAGGAAAAAGAAATACTGTAAACTTTTGCATCCTCTTCTCCCCGTCAGACTTGAGATAAAAAAATACAATCTTGAAAGTTGTAAAAAATATCGCGTTCATATAAGGTGCAATGTATGTATATTATGCAATCGTAACAAGTCTGCCGCAAAAAGTTGAATCTCCGTATTTTTAAAGAGAATGAAATGGAGCTGGGTGTTCTTTGCTGCTATTGTACAAAATGCAAAATAATTCCTTGTATTATAATGATGATGATAATAATGATGATGTTGATTGTGTGTAAATTGTAAACTAAACTTGGTTACATTATGGGAGACTGTTATGTAAGCTGAGAGAGAGAGAGAGAAATAATGTGATGTTTTTTTTCTTCTTGCACCATGTTTCTTGGCTCTTTTCGTACGAGTAAAATTAAGCTTTTAATATTTTGAGAATGGTTTGTGTAGTGGAATGTGTGTGGTGTTTGCTCTGGCTTCCGGCAGCATTTTGCCGGAAGTTGGTTCCTTTCGCAGCCTACTTACTTTTTAGTTTTGCTTATATTACATTTTGCTGTTACATATTGCGGCGGTGGCGGTGGAGGTGGAGGAGGAGAAAAGATTTTTGTTGGGTTCTCTTTCTGCCTGCCTTGTACAACGGGAACTTGTGTTCTCTTGTTGTCATTTGTCGTTGTCGCGTAAGTAACATGCTTACCAAGACAAGCTATGACAGAGAATAAAAAAGCAACTTTGCACAATGAAAATCGTGGATATATTTTTGTTTGAGTGAGTGGTGCAGGCACTGCTTTGCAATCACAAATAGACTCCATGTTAAAATATCAAACGACAAGGTAAGACGACAAATAATCGTGCTATTTATTTCTGAGGTTCATGATGATGACGAATGACGATTACTACCGACTTTTTTGCATGTTTATTTAGGAGACTAGTAAGCAATCACACAATCGCATGGTTTTGCTAATCGCGCAAACGATAACTCCGCTGCATACAATATTATCCATTCTCTCTGTTGTTCTTTCCGTTAACTATTTCCCTCATAAAGAACTGTTTCATTCATTCAACGTAAATTTTTACTATTTAGGTATTTATATACTTGTACTTTTTTTCTAAAACATTTATTGAGGATGCAAACATGTATTTTATTATTGGTACTATGAATGTCTCGCGTTCTGAATTCATAAAAAAACCAATGTTATCTACTCACTTGCATACACACATATTTTTATGTATGTTTAGTAGAATGTGCTAATGCATTTGGCAATTTTCAAGACATTTCGTGTAGCTTCCTTATTCCATTTTTATACATATTTGCTACACATTTTTACCTGTTTACTGTTTGCTTTGTGTGGTTTTCATCCCTAACCTATTATTATTACGCACACAGACTTTGAAATCTTGGCTTGGTTTCCCTTGCCATGCCGTGAATTACGGGACTATAATTTTTTTTTAAAAATGGAAGAAAATATAAGGCTGCCGAAAAAATCCACAATCTGTTCCTCAACATATTATATTGGTAAAGGACTCCTTGTTCGGTTGCACAAAAAAAAGTCTAAACAGTTCTATAATTTCAAATTCACTTTGGGAATCTTTCCTTTATGCATAATATATTATACACCAGAGCTCTGGTGGTGCTGTTATGATGTACGCGTTGAAAATTGCAAGATGACGACGACGATGATGATGATGGCATCTTGCAAGTTACGTAACTTGACATAGTTCCCTCGACATCGCCGTCCGCAACGTGCACAAAAGGAGTCTACCTTATTATTATTGCATTGCACCATCATCCTTAGCAGCAGACAACAAGTAGACATATAAAGTATCATTTTGTTGAGCTATAACTTCTGCTTTGCAAAAAGGAAGAAAAAAAATCTTATCCTTATACACTGTCTATATATCCCTTACATAATCATGTTATATATTCATATATATTTTTTTAATAGGACACTTGCATGCATTCCGCTTTGTCAACGTCTCTTTCTTGCAATAAATAATACAAAGCTTGGTGAATAAAAAAAAGGGTGCAAGACTCCTGTATTTTTAGCTACCTGTGAGAGAGCGTGTACTCTATGCCGTACCTGCACACACACGACATGGCCAAAAGGGAGATGCCAAGTGCATTGTAATGAAATGCAGGTCTCTCGTGGCGTTTTTGTTACAACAACAAGAGTGTACAGTCGCTTCCTCCTCTTTTTTTACTCGTTTTGCTAGTGTTCCCATTTCCACTCTTGTTGACTGTTGCATCATCACAATCACCACATCATCATCAGCAGCAGCAACGGCAACTACACAAAATAGAGCTTGCCCAATACTCTTACTATTAAATAAAAAAAGGGCTATACAATCTTTCGTAATCCTTATCATCATCAACATCATTATTCATTCAGAACCAAACTGTGAATGAAGTTGGCGTTAACTTGGTGCTCCTTTACCATCACGTCGTGCCAGAGAGCACTTATTATCTCATCATTTCTCTATATCTGCATATTATAAAACTCACACGTAGTGTGTGATCCCATCATCATCTGAAATGCATTCCGCTACAGTACTACTACTAATGCGGTTGCAAGTTTTACCTCCGTTCTTCTTCGTACCCCGTAATCTCCCAATTTCACCCACAAAAATGTTTTTTTTTATTCCCGAATGATGATAAATGAGCTTCTTTTTTCTTCTCCCTATTTTATATACATTTTTGCTACTGCTTTTTATAATCAAATGATAACAATAAAAAAAAGAGATGTGAGCTAACTGCAAAAAAAAGTTATCATAATTACACTTGTTTTTATGTTAGTGAATCTTTGGCATTATACAATCTTCAGTTATACTATAGGCTCCTCTATAATGCTCCCTTGCATAATAGTTAAACGCCAGAAAATGGTGGCAATAATGACGATAATGATGATTGTAGCAGGATTGCAAGCAGGTACTATACTTGTAACAAAAAGTAGTAAACCGTCAGCATCATCTTCTTCTTCTTCATGATAATCATCATCAGTATCCTATATAGTGGTAACAGCAGCAGCATGAAGGAAAAAATATATATTTTGATTTCCTCAGAGGCAGCCAAAAAAAACGAAAAAAAGGGGAGATCCTTGTCATGTTCTGCTCTAATATTTTCCCTTTTTTTCCTTCTTTCTCTCATCATCTCTCCTCATGCAAGGCTGTGTATCTAAGAGAGCTTCCTTTTTGGCCCTTCTGAAAAAAATGACTTGAGCGTCAAGAAGAAGAAGAAGAAGACATCCGTTATTTAGTGAGTGAGGAGTACCGTTCTCCTGATGATGAACAAAGAAGAAAGAAGGTTACACTTGTACAAGTACATATACTGTTGCATTTTTATATAGCTATTTACTGCACTACTGCTACCGCTTCACGAAAAAATTTTTTTTGTACACTGCATCTTCTTCTTCGTATCATCCTTTTTATTACTTGTGTGAGCTTATACGGGATATATACACATTTACTTTTATATGTACATCCGCTCTCCCTCCGCTAATGCCCTTTTTTATATATAGTCTTATCGCGCCTACTAAAAGACTATCTTTCTCTCTCTCTAAGATATTACGTTATATTATAATCATCATCAGCATTATCATCCGCCTTTTTTAGGCCCAGGAGGAACAAGTTTTTTTTTCGTTAGAGAACTAACTGACTGACTTATGTGAAAGAGATGATCAAGGAACATGCTAAGTTCACACAACAATTCACTCACATTATTATTATTTCATCCCTTCTTATTCTTTTGTTCATTTCTTTAGTTTTTACTCTTCGTTTGACTCTTTGGCCCAATTTCGCTTGTTGTGTGTATGTGTGTTTTTTTTCGTTTTTGACTGTATGTAACTACTGTGCAGAGGAGAAAAATAATACACGGATGGATGAGTTGAAAAATCAAGTAGTAGGCTGCTTATTTTATCCAACATGTATTATTATTATGTTTTATTTATTTATTTTCTTCCCTTCTTAAGAAAAAAAATGGTGAATTTCCAGTAGTGTATGTGCTTACGCAAAGGTTGATTACCAGGGAAAAAAACTTTTTTTATGGAAGTAGTACAAGTTATTATTATTATTATTATTACGTGTTGTATAACAGTAATGGTAACTAGGTATATTATGTGTGTAAACGCATTGATAATAAAAATAGGAATGTATGAACATTTTTTTCTAAAAAAAATTATGAAGCTTCATTTAATCTTCCATTTTTCGGCTGAGAAAATTGTGTAGCTTACGCATTACTCTCTCTCTAGCCATCCTTGTGTGTATACTGATTTGTTTTCTAATGTTACACAAAAAAACTAGAAGTAGATCTAGCAGCAGATCCATTCATCCGTTCCCTTTTTTTCTCTTTCTCAGAGTACACGGGTATCAGGAAAGTAGCAGCGTAGTAGTTTTGTATGTTATATCCATTATGTGATGTCGTAGTTGGCTTATTTCCTCCTTTCATTTCCGTTTCTAGATTATCACTGTCAACTGGCATTATTGCCCATATGAGAGACTTCAGAGGGGGTATTTTTTTTTTCTTGGAAATATCCTGTTCCGATTCTTTTCATGTCGTTGGTGCGTTGTTCCAAGAGTTAGGATTGTATATTATGTTGTATCGAGAAAAAGTATAACGGGAATTTGTGCTCATAATATTATATGTGTACAATGTTGATGTTGTTGTTTCTACATAAATACGCATATTATCCTGGTGCGGATATAAACAGGAAGTGGATACATACATACACCTACACAAAAATGGTATATATACAATGTTGGTCATTACCAAGCAAACAGCTCTATCAAAACGATAAGCCGTTACTTATACATAAAAACATCACCTTATACTTAGAAAAAGGTTTGGCATTTGCATGTATATAGAATCATTAAAGTAAGTGTAATTTAAGTTTTTTGAACTGTACGTATACCTTTGTCAACGGTTCGCTTACACTTTTTCGTGGAAGAGTGTATTATACCACATTAAGGTCTAGATATACATATTATTGATATATAAGCAGCGCTGCTGCTGCTGTTGCTGGTGAAAAAGAAAGAGAAAATGAAATGGTGAGAGCTTTACGTACATATTTATGGATTGAAATTGAGCTGGGAGCTGTGTATATGGCGAAATAATGTGCTTCTTCTTTTCTGGAGAAATAAGAAATCGGAAATTGTGTTCCCCTTTTTTTCATTTCTGCGATCGAACAACTCGACGGCGCATTGTAGCAGCAATAATAATAAAAAAATAATATCGTGGAAAGAGAGAGAGAGAGAGGAAAATAAGAACATGACAGACGTGTGTGTGGGATGCGTGTAAAATGTGTGTGCGCTATGCGGGTATGAAAAGTTGTTGTCGCGTTTTTCCTCTATGTAACGTGTGTGTGTAGAGCTGTAAAATAGTCAAAAACTCTCTCTGAAACCATTCAGCAGGCTATTTTCGATAAACATTTACGGCTTATTGTATTGTGTGTGTGTGCTCCTCTTGTATAAAGTGTTTTTTGAAAGGCGAGTGTGTAAAAATAAGTGTGGAGAAAGACGATGGCGACGTGTGCACACAAATATTTAGAATTACTCCTGCGTTTAACACTTTCCCATTATATACCCATCTTTATATAATAAATATTACCATGTCCTTGGCTTTAAAAATCAACCCTGTTATGCATACTAAACAAGCTTATTTAAAAGCTACCCTTTAAAATTTATTTGGTTCAAATATTTTATCAGGATTTTTTTTTACAATTTCGCTTTTTTAAAACAGAAAGGCTTTAATTCTATTTTAAATGTCGTCAATATGCTTGTGTAACTTGTCATCAAAACTGATATGTAGCACAGCACAGCAAAAAACAATGCTTTTATTTTCTATAATATGCCATTTAACATATTATAATATACATACATATACACATACATAATATGTGTAAAATTCCTAGTTTGTTATTTCTTCATTTTTTTTTAAAAACTTGATCAGGTACACTCTTTTCTTAAGTACACACAGTTTTCTTAAAACCTGACTTCATCGGGGATTTACATGGAAAGTTTTCCAACTTTAAAATGAAAAGGTTGCGACGACGGCCTGAGTTTAAATATAGACAGAAAAAAGGAAAGAAGAATACCTTAGTTAATAACAACCTTACTTAAAATATATGGCAGAAAGGAAGGATTTTTTTCTTACCCTGTGTAAAAAAGACAGGATGTTATCATGCACATTTTTTGTTTGTGATAATATGTGCATATACTTTACAACATTGGCAGAGAGAGAGAATTAACAAAAAAAAGCAAACATATCTCCGTCCATGCAATGCAACCCATAATGCACATATAAACCCTTCTGGTTAAAGTATAGTGGCTTCAAAAGGATGATAAAAAGAAGTATGCTACTTTCTTTCTCTCTCTTCACATATATGACAGTTATGCATAATGCACGCACTTAAAACCCAAGTTTTGTCTGCATTTTTAATGGGTACTTATTAAGAATGCCTGTCTTCATCCATACCAAAATATCCTTTCTTGGTTGGGTATATAATACGTGCATATGTATGTTTGCATGTTGCGGAATATAATTGTAAAGCACACATTCTACTTTAACCCATAACATTCTAAATAATATTGTCACATGAAAAGGCAAGGAAAATGTAAAGAAAAAAAAAGTAAGAAGAACGGAAAGACTCTGCTGCTGGATAATGTCATTATAAGTCAGTCTTGTAATACTTTTGTTCATAGCCTTTTGATATATGACATATTATTAGTAAGTAGTGCGATGTTGTGAGTGTGTGTCACACTACTTGTTTGACCACAAAGCATATTATGCAGCGCACACTGTGCATAATAATCAATACCTACATTTTTTACCCTGTGTGTTTTAAAACTGAAAATGTCAAAACTCTCTGGTTGTATGGGAAAAAGTGAAGGAATACAAAATAAAAATTAGCAATTTTTTAAATACAAGGAATGAAAAAAAATTTTGCGTAGAGTTTTTTGTGTGTGTGTTTTGTCTTCCTTTGTTCCTTTTGTCTTCATTTGCTTTGTGCTTTGTGACAGCAGTGTTGATTTGTGACAACGCTGTTGTTCTTCCCGAGGAAGGACACACATAATTTAATGCACATACACACGTACAATAATTTTTTGCTGATATTATTAAAATGTTAGGCAACTTTTAGGTGTTTGTGTGTGTGTAAGTACGTGTGTGCATTATATTTTTAGCTGTTTTTAAAACAAAGTTAAACAACAAGCATACGTAGACAATACGCACAAATATTATACAAAAAGATGTGTTATAAAAACTGGGAATTTTCACACTGCGTTCTGCCAGCGATTAAAAGGAAAGCACACAAATAATAAAAAAGTGGGCAGTAGGAGAGGGAGAAAGACGTAAGCATAATATAAATATTATGTATGTATGTATATAAATGTAATGAAGGGTTTTGCAATTATGTGTGCAAGTTGCGGAGTAGTTTTGTGTGTTACTGTGGTTGTGAGTCATAATAAAAAAAATTTGTGCGTTGCTGGAAAAAGTGGAATGAAATATACCAAATATTTCTATAAGGGCAACAGCAGCAGTCGTTGTTGAAAAGTTTTATATATTTTACCTTATTTTCTCGTTTCCCTTTTTTTGTGTCGCTACTGCTGCGTTTTCTGTTGGTGTTGTTTTTAGAAACAGACATTCGCATTTTTGCATAAATATTACAAAAGGTGTAGAATGGGAGAATAGTGTTGAAAAAAAGGAAAAGTATGAAAACGGTGGCTTTCTCTCTCTCTCTCTCTCTCTCGTTCCATCCGTGAATGTTTCGTGTTTCGGTTTTTTTCTTTCGTTTGTGTCATGAGGAAATGGTAAAAGGAATGAATAAAGGTTGAAGAAAGGGAAGAATTACTAATACTGCCACTTGCTCTTGCATTTACACTCCTTTCTACTATCACCATATCATCGCATCGCGGCCACTGCCAGCTAACAACTACCATTTTTTTCTGTGGTGGAGAAAGTAAGTAAAAAGACGTAGGCGAGGGAGGAGAACGACATAATATTATTATGAATGTAGGTATGTATTTAAAGTAAGCTTGCATAAATGAATAGAATGGAGGTGGTGGCGGTGGTGGTGTGCGGTATATGTCCCCACACACACGTATATATAAAATGAGTGTGCAAAGTTTTTGGTAGAAAGCATTTATTTAAGTGGCGGTGTTGTTGATAAAAACAGAGAGAAAGTGTGTACAGTTTTTTTTCTTCTCTCTTGCTACCTGCCCGTTTGGTGAATTAAACGACTAATATTCCTACACATTTATTGCTTTACAGTCGTGTGGTAAATGTTTGGAGGAACAAAAAAATATTATATTGTTTCGGTTAATGTATGTCGAAGTATAAGCATTGTTCCTCCATTCAGGCCAGACCACAGAAGAGAGACAAGGAAAAAAAGGCATTGCTTTGCTACGACTGCTTCCGCAATAGGTTGTATAAAGCCTCATGTGAACATTTTTGTTCCACTTTCTCCCTTTTTTCCGCTTTTCTCTCTTGTGGACTTCCCTTTTTGGTCATTAAATGCCACGCACGCTATGCTTTAATAGAATCTGTCCATATGCCTTGTGTGTATGTGTGTGGAATTGGCGGTGTGGTGTGGGTGATATTTGGATACTCTCACGGGTGGGGAGAGAGGGATAGTAGGAAAAAAATGAAAAGAATGTTGATTGATCGCTTAAATTCATTATAATGCTTTATGTGAAGTAAAAATGAACTGCGTCTTCTTGGAGGAGTCTATTTACTCCTATTTGCAGTACTGAAAAAAAAACTGGAACGAAGATAGGCATGTTATGTGAGAGGAGTCGCTATTACTATTTTTTTGTTTGGTTGGACTCCTTTTTCTCTAATATGTTGGTAAACAAACAAGACAAACTATTGGGACGGGAGAAAATGGTAGCATTTTTAGTAGAGTTGAGTGAGTAGGAGAAATGGGAAAACAAGTTGTTGGGATGTTTTTTTTCTTGTGTCCCAAGTTGTTCCAGCATTTATCACATATTTTTGAGGTCAATCAGAGGTAAAAAAAATGTATATATAGATATTAGTTAATTCTCTACGGCTTGTTTAAATGGTATTTAAACCTGTAATGTATATGTACATATGCATAATAATTCTTTTTTTTTCTTGGATCGTGGTTCTTGAGCAGCGCACGGGAGAAAATGGGAACGTGCTGTTTACGCAAACATGATTTTTTGCTGCCTCTTTTGTGTACTATAACAATAATAATTAATGAGTAGATTCCCTGCTCCTCTAGTACGTCTACTAGCAGCACCACACGTTAAGAATAATTTATCAGTGAGCCCACGAAGTACACGGACTTGTACGCTTTCTTACAATATTCGCACCGGAAATGAGGCAATTCAAAGTTTGATGGGTAGCTAGATTGGAAGCAGCGGCTTTTTCCTGGAAATTATGCGAAGGAAGTGGTGGTGGTCATGAGAACGGATTTTGTAAAAGACTATCACAGTTTTTATGGCGTTCACATTCTCATGACTAGGACGGACGACGAACGACGTCGAGGAGGATGATGATGATAATGATGATGATAACTGTGTGAGTGGGTTGAAAATGGAAGTGGGAAGCGAGACTCACATATACTGCTCTACTACTACTACTACTACTGGAACATTCCCTTCATAAAATCCTGTCCATTATATAAACCATTATTGTGTGCTTGCATCTGGGCAATATTATTATTATTATGGCTGACTAGTAGACGTTTTGAGTGTTCTCAACATACACACAATATCATGGGATCCATCCTTATTTAAGTTATGCAACCAAAGGAAATAATGAATTAAGTAGAGTCTTACTGCTGCTGCTGCTACTATTACAACGACTATATTTAATTGGATGTTCCAGTGGTTTTCCTTACTTCTCTAACCTGAACACTAACTCTGCTACAGTACAGAGACTGGAACGGAAGATTGAGGTTTTTTCTTTGGTTCTCGTTTTCAAAATTCCACACAAAACTCATACTGCCAAATGTCCGGTTGCCCACTTTAAACTAACTACCCCCACACACACACACTAGAGAATATTCTGGCATTTAGATTCTCTCTCTGGATATTAAATACTTAGGCAAACAAAACGACTAAATATCTCTAACCTCAGAGTACTCTCTGTAGAAGAGTATTAGCAATATAGCGACAGGATAAAAAGAGAAGAATAATAGGATGAACTTGAGCATGATCCATAATATTATTTGTCAATGTCTATCAGCATGATACTCTCTCTACAGTAAAGAAAATCCCCAGTTAGGTTATCTCTGAGAAAGTATTAGCTTTTGTTGGTTTTTTTTTCTTTCTATCTTGTTGAGATGTTTGATTTTTTTTAAAAAGAGAAGAGAGAATATTGTGTCAATCAATCCACATTTTTTTTATTCCTTTGTGAATTCCCTCCGAGAGAATGATGTGGGAGTAGAGTATAGTGCATGAAATATATAAAAAAAGAGTTCATTTCTTTTCTTCTAGCTCGATACTCGTTTTCGTTGTACAGCTCATCTCTTTGCTTCTTAGTAGCAGTTTCCTGGCTCCCTTTTGCATCCTTTTCTTTTTCGCATTCTTCTGAAGGATGAGTGTGTGAATGCCTCTATAGTTTTGTGGATATTCCGAGTAGAGAGAAAATGTATGTAGGAAAGAGAGAAAGAAAAGTGGAAGTGGGCTAAAGTATGTAATACACATTTTTTGAGAGAGAGAGAGAGTATAAAAGGGAAAGAGGACAAGAAGACATAGAGCCTGAAGGAAGAATGGAGAAGGAAAGAGCGGAAGCAAGTTTGGATCAATAACGGTGAAAGAGGGGAGGTGGAGGAAGTGGAGGGGCTCTAGGGTGGGGAGTTGGTGGGGATGGAGGAAGGAAGCTGACGGAGCCAGAAAAAGAAGTTGATGAATCTACGCTATAAATGTACATTATACATACATATGAAAACACATAACCTCTTTTATTATTGCTATATATTCCATCATCATCATCCTTTTTCCTTCTCATCATCGTCGTCATCATGATCCTTATGTGTTTTTCGCATCAGCATCGCAGCAGCAAGTAGAATGTATATACATACATAAAATAGCGATCCATATAGTCTATCTCGAAAGAGAAAAAAAAAGTATTTTTGGCTCTCTGGCTATTATATACCCACATTGTATATGTACACCACCACCATCATCACTATCGCTCCTGCTGCTAATGTGTATAAAAGTCGCTCTCTTGAAAAATTCATAGCGGATATAGAAGCAGGATCTGGAGTATAAAAGGGAGTATTTGTACTGGCAACTTATATAGTACAACTCTTATAACATGACTATAATATCCCTCTAGTTATATGGAAACTCCTCGTCCTCCTGCACGTTCTCATTTCTCTTGTGAATTTCGTAGAGGATGAGAAACCCGGAAGTCGGCCGGAACATGTGCTCTCTCTCTTTTCTCCTCATTCCTCGCTTCTCTCCTACTTTCCCTGCTGCGTCCGCTGCCAAAAGAAAATTTCTTTTTTTTCCGCTTCCTCCAGAAGAGCAGAGTAGAGCGCACCAACAAAACAGAACCAGACCAGAGAGTAACATTAATATCGGGAAAGAGAGAGAAGGAGAGAGAGCTCAGCAGTCTCATTCACAGTTTTGTAGTTTCATTTGCCAAGTGACTTGGCCGTGGCCACCACGAGGAAGGCAGGCAGGCGTGTAGGAATAAGTGAGCAGGCGAAAGCGCTCTCTCTTTCTCTCTGGCTGGCAGAAAGAGAGCATTTTCACTTCTCTTCTCAAATAATAATGTACACACTTTTTATACTCACTTACCTACATATTTTTATCAGGGTTTTTGGTGGCAGGCAGGCATGCACAGTCTTTCACTCTCTTTATATATGAATGTACACACAATTTTGAGCTGTTCTTGACTGTGTGCTCCCTAACGATAACATGATAAAAAAATGGTTGCTTTCTCTCTTCTCCAAACACATCACAGCGGGCTAGGACTATAGAGACTGATCTCGTGTGGTAGAGATGACGTTCCACTTTAACTTTTTTTCCCTTCTTCTCCTTTGAAATCTCAGCAGAAAATTTCTCATATAGCATCCATACTCACCAACAATGAAAGTACGGTGGCACAAGCAAGAGCAGAGCAGTTCTCTTCTTCCTTCCGGCCCCAGCAGAGCCCACCGTTTCCGGGATCAATATAGAAAATGCTCCTTTCGACTTTACAACAGACAAGCACACTGTGGAACTCGTGTATGCATTTCATTTACCGTGCTTTGTTACTACACAAGAGAGAGATTTGTTGCAGACGCGAGATATATTTTTTATTTCAGCTATCTACAAAACAGTCTGCAAGATAGTTATATAAAAAAAACGGGGGAAAATGTAGCTTATGATGATGTCGATATTTTGGAGAAAATGATGCTTTTCTTCTCTGGGTGGTCATTGTATTATCAAGTGGCCATTTTTATATTGTCTTGTTATGGGTTTATAGACCTTGTATCATCCTTGTAGCGGTTTTTTTTATAAAAGAAAACGTTACTCGCGGTGTGGCTTGCTTTTTTTTATCCCTAGAGCTTTGCTTTCATGACAAAACATGCTTTCGTTTCCTGAACCATTTTGCTTACGTAATTTTTGTTAAGAATTTACAAAGACATTTAAACTAATTATTTTATATTTTTTGTTTGAAATTACAGAAAACACTGACTTCTTGATAGACACGGAGATCCTTTCGTGGAAATAATTAATTGTTATAAAATACATTATCGAGTCAAATCGGTAATTCACAACCGTGTCATGATGAAAGTTCCACCTTTAAGTCTCGTCGGCATGGAGAGGTTACCTTTGCCATTGCCCTTTAGTCCAGAACTTTTATGGAGATATAATCCCTTAGGACCTGCCACAGGCTCATCTCACCATCATTCACAAGCTGCAGCAGCCGCTGCTGCTGCAGCACAGCATCAAGGGCCTCCATCCTCCTCTGCAGCGGCTGTCTCAGCAGCCGCGGCAGCGTTTACAAGAGCAGCCGCCGCCGCTGCCGCTAGCACAATGTCATCCCCCATTCAGCAACAATTACCCTTCGCGTATGACATCAAAACAACGATTCCAATCAGACTAGGTAAGTATCCTGTGCTTCCCCTGCATTATAACTTGCATTAAAAATTTTAACTGAGCATTTAAATCAACTCAAGAGACATTTTTCTCTAACCACTCTGCTTTCTTTCTGTCTTTCCGGATCTAGCAGCCGCCGATCCCCGACTGTGGGCAAGAGAAGATGTGGCAGTGTTTCTCCAGTGGTGCGAAAGAGAGTTTGACCTGCCACCTTTCGATATGGACAGATTCCAAATGAATGGTAAGAAAATATCTTTACATTTTAGTTCCACCCACTCCCATATATTTTTTTGCATTTATTCATACTTTTTCATAGAGATGTTATAGCATACATTCATTTTCCACATAATAATTTGATTAAAAATTGCTGGAACGTAGAGCTTCATCAATTACGCTATAGATTAAATTAGCATGTTTTACATGAGTTAACCTTTTAAACGCCTGTCCAATTCTACTTAACTTTTTTTGACTTGGAAGTATACACACAAGCTTAACAGGCACACCAAAGATACAATGCCATAAAGGGCGTTCCTCATTTTCAATTCGTTTTCTTACATTTACTTGTGAACTATCTCTGGGAAGGTGGGGAGGTTTCCTTTAAAAAAAAGCCTTCTCTCTGGTACAGGTAACACAATAAGAAGAAAAAAATATAGTGGAAACTTGGCGTTTTCCTAGGCAAGGAAGGTGTAGTAGAGTGAAGCATGGCGCTGGCATTATTATCATTATTATTATTACAGAGAGAGTTAGGTATACTTGCTAATAATCAGAGACCAGAACGACCGGATATTTTCGAACAGAAAAAAAAAGAAATGAGAAAATGCATTGTGAAACTCTGACTGAGTGACGGTGCCTATATGAAAGCTTCAAGAAAAATGACTGTCATTGCTTTAAATACTACATGAGGAGATGAACAATGAGGAGAAGTGAAGAGACATGCGGCATGGGATTAAAAACTATTTTTTAGGCCGTGTGCATGTACGTACGTTGTTTCAGGCAAGATGATGATGACGGATTCATCATGATGCAAGATTTTGTTCTTGTTAGAATTTTTTTTTACTACTACTAACATCATCAGTCTGGTTTATATATTATTAAAATGAAGAGACGTGGGGAAGATGATGATGATGATAATGATGAGCATGTGAGTGTGATTCCTCTTCCGTTGCGTTCCCAGAGTGTATATATATATTTTTTTATTTTTCATGCATTAAAATCATCCAGCACGAAATGCCGGACCACTTGCTATATAGTTTTTGTCTTCATTTCCCCCATAAAAACTTGTCGACACCCTGTATATATTCTGTAGTTCTTATAGTAAGTTGTCTTGATCAGCATAACTAACAAACATGGGAAGTGTGACAATGAGAGAGAAAAAAACTTTTCTTGAAAGTAACTTGTCGAAGAAAAGGCTGTTAATAATAATGTCCTCTGCCCCTTCGTCAAGCTTGGGTGAAGTAGCTTTGAACTTGTGTGTGGATTTAGCAAACAATACGCTATGGTGGATATAAGCATCATTTAATCTTTAGAATCTACTTGTTCTTATCACCGTGGAGACATGAATGCATGCACGTGTAAAGAAAATGAAGTAATAATAATCTTGCATCTTGCTGAGAGAACAGTGAATAAATGCAAAGTGGGAAATGACATGATTATTTTTTTTTAAATATTGCAATTGATTATAATGAGTTGTTAAATCCTGTTTGTGTTACAGGAAAGGCACTTTGTTTGCTGACAAAGGCAGACCTTGAGTCTAGGGCTCCATGCTCCGGGGATGTGATTCACAACGCCCTTCAGTTGCTCATGACAACGTCTGGAGATTCTCCATTGACCCCACACACACCGTCCTCACTCCGCATTCCTCAGCTTAGTAATGGAAAGGGAACATGGTCCATCACTGACTTGCAACAATATGCAGCTGCTCAACAACAGCAGGGTACAACTTCCGTCACGTTGAGTCCTGCTCCATCTCTGGATGGTCAGGCAGGAAGTCCACAAGATCATGGGAATGGACAAGCGAGTCAGCACTTGTCGTCATCTTCATCTTCGGCTGGCTCAGGAGGGCCACCTTCGGATGATTCTGAGTATGACAGTGTCGGGGAAAGCCCTGAGAGGTCCCCACCCATCCAGTCTATGAGTCCACCGCCTTCTCATAACGGTTCTGCCAACAATCACAATGGTAATGGGGTTCATCACCATCATCATTCTCATCATCATGCCAATTCCAACAACGGAAGTACTAATGGCCCGCCCACTAGCGTTTCAAATGGTAATGGGACAGCAAACGTGGCTGCCAAGTCTTTTTCACCAGGGTCTAAATTGGGCAATGGAGCTACTGGAACTGCTGAGCCTGGAGAGTACAATAACAGTAAGTGCTGCATATTTTAGACATAGATTGTTGTATTATTTGTGGTGGGAGGATTATGTCATCAGTTGAAATATATTCGGTACGCTATGAATGACTGCTCCTCTGTACAAAAGTCTATAATTGTTCTAGAAAGTTCATGCGGAGATGGATTGATTTTTCCAATTTGATTTCTTTTTATTTTATACATTGCTTCATTTTTTTACTTTTTAGGTTCTTGCGCAATCCTGGTGAGCTAAAAAGCATAAAGAACATCTCAATGCTGCGCCACCAGCAAAACTCGCCAATGTCCCTCTCAGTAAAATCCGACCCTGTGTCATATGGAAATAATGACAATGAAAATGGAAACGGCTACGATTCCAAGTACTCCTTGCTAAGTCACCATCAACAACAGCAACAGCACAGCTCCCCGGTCTCCTTAACTGTAAAATCAGAATCAGTAAATTACAGTAATGGCTCAGCAGCTGCTGACGACTACGAAAACAAATTGTCTATGTTGGGCCATCGTCAACAAAACTCTCCAGTTTCCCTAATAGCGAAAAACTGTTCCACTTCGCCATCCTCTTCGTCTGCATCCTCCAACGGTGGTGCTCCAGTCGGGGACACTTATGGAGACAATGGTGATTACGACTCAGGTCATCCACAGGATTCCCCCATGTCCCTCACAACAAAATCCTCCCCCTCCGACCATCATCACCATCACCAAGATAATGAATCCTTGGACAACAGAGGTGGTCACCGACCAAAGCCTCAACTCTCCCCTGTTTCCCTTATGGTCAAATCCGAGCCTAGTACTGCCTTCATCACCCCCGATGATGAATACGAAGATGTTCCCACCGACCTTAGTATGGACACCGATAGAGATCGTCAATCAAAGGAAGACGACTAGATTCCTGAAATAAAAAGCAGTGATCATATATAATATACACATTTTAACTGCTCGCGTTTTACAACAAGACTAAAAAAAATATTCAACGTTTTGTCTACACCGATGGTATACATAAGTATAAAAAAATTATAACGAACTATAAATATATATATATATAATTATTGTAACCATTTTAAGCTAAGCTACGTTTTTATTATTCCAATTTGTACATACCCAAGAAAAACCAACAACAAGAATGTAAAATGTACGCCGGTTCATGTATGGATAATCATGATGAATTTGGACTTGCATTTTTATTTTATTTTCTTGTAAAATTATTACTGTAACAACGATTATAATTGTAACGCTCCACACATTTATGTTGTGCATAATATATTATGTAGGGAAAATGATGGTGATGACGACCGTGGTGCAAGTCACTCCACACACACACGTACATTATTATACATGATATATACCTAGTTGAATAGAAACAATTAGTATTGCTCGTAATAAAGAAACAGAAAAATTCGTAAAAAATTTGTGATTACGTTTATGAGAGAAGACAAAAAGGATTTTAGGCAAGTTTCTTCTGAGCCTATTTTAAAATACCTCTACCAGACCTACTAGAGCAGGTGAAAAATATATAGTAGAGTTAGCATCGTCTATTTTTTCCATGATTGGGGTATGTGATGTATGTGCATATTATATAGTTGTTGTATGTCGTCCTTTCTAATTATTCGAGTTCAAATAGGAATCATTATAATAATCATCTCGTCCTGAGTAAGTGAATGGCAAGTTGATGAAAAACATTAAGTCACGAAGAAAGAAAGTTGTCTCGAAAAACAATCAAGTATATTAATATATATATAAATGAAATGGATATCTTGATTTAAAATAATTAATATTATGAGCGGTAATGAAGATGCATATAGACAAAAGACCTCTGTGTTTCCTTTTTTTTATATGCATTTTACAAGTCAGTAAATAAATAAATTATACATACATACATTACAAGTACCCTTGTCTATTCAACAACTCATCATAATTAAAAGATTTCATTCTTTAAAATCGAATTAGTGTTTTAAAACCCTCTTTTTAGCTTTTTTTTGTTGTATTAAGTTTTTATTTTGCTTGATCGTTATCTCTTTTACAGTATGATTTAAAAACAGTATGCACATTTAAATATATAATTTAACTAAAAACAAAACGCAGTCAGTAGTAAAAGTGCCAGAGAATAAAACAAATATAATATTTTTGTTGCCAGGCAACTTACACACAAGTCATTGCCTCCCGGTGTCGTCGTTACAAAAAAAATATACTACAAAAGTATCAAGTAAATTAAATATAAACTTTTTTAAATCGCTATTTCGTAGAACAAGTTTTACTACAAAAATTTCAATCATCCTTCCAAAGTTAACGTAATTATGCTACTGTGCTAAAAAGTATGTACATAAAATATTAATGCTATATAAAAAATTTTCTACAGATTTATTCCTTACAAAAAAAATAATGCGAAAGGTCAGTTCAGGTGATAAAAATAAATCCTACAATTAATTTAGTATCGTTTTTAACAAAGTGTGTGTTTTCTGGATTGAGATATGACAAGTAGACAAAAAAATGATGATGATATTAAGATGATTTGAATGAATGTGAGCGAAAGAAATGGAAAGATTATCAAAAGAAATTATTTCTTGTTTTGGAGTAACAATTTTTATTATTCATAGAGGTAACCTTGATTAAAGGAAGATTTTTGCTATAATAACAGCTATATAAGATGTAGGTAAGGCAAAAGATAATTTTAATAAAAAAAAGTTTCAATTTGGATTGTATGCCCGACCACATAAGATAACTTGCATTGTAACCGTGATACACGCGTGCATCTTTTGAAACTTGAGAGATAGATAGATACAATTATAATTACAAAGAATGAAATTGTGATTTTGTGATGATGTTTTCTACGACCGTTACACCTTTTCTGGCTGGAGAGATCGTTAAAAACAAAAATGATGGTTGTGGTATGTCCTGTGTAAATGGTAATTGTACATACTTCTCTGCTTTTTTTTGGAAAGTCTGTATGAAAAATTAGAAAAGATTTTTTTTCCCTCGTCTGCCTGTCCGCTAATGACAAAGTTAAAAAACATAAGGTAATAATTAATTGTGGACGATTATATATAAAATGCGTTTTTATTAATTCATCGAAACTCAGTCTTTCGGCCAATCAAATCGCTGCTTCATCGATGTATCGATATAAAATAATAAACTAAATGTAATTATTAAATGTATCTAGTGTAATAAATATTTACACATTTTTTTGTTAAGTTTTAGTTATCCTTATTATATTATCATTAAAAACTAATGAATTGTTTATATCTTGTATATAATTATATATTTTGTGAATGTTGTGAACACACTATGTAATATCTTATGTAGTGTTTATTAAAATTAATTATTATTATAGAATAAAATTGATAGGTGAATTTACCCAGTAAAATTTTTTTGTATTGTAAAAAAATAGATTATGTAAATAGAATGTTATATAACTGAAATTGTACTCTAGTTTAGTAAAAAAAATATTTTACTTTGCAACATGATTTCCACCTTAATTTCTAAGAAGAAGAATGGAACAGTCTAAAATAATATTCAGTACTGGAATTAAAAACAATATATATAATGCTTGTAAACGACTATTATGACTTCATTATATTCATAATGCTATTATAATTGATGAAGATAATTGAGTGTGAAAACTATATATATAAAATAATTACATGATATTTTGGGGGTGGCACGATTGTGAAATGTGAAACAGAAAGTGACAAGAAAAATGTACAAGATAATCATTTTACTTTTTATCTTAATAATAATATATGAAACTAATTACGGTAGTTATATAATAAATATGAAATAGTTTATATAAATAAATTAGGTATAAAATATCTAATGTAATAGAACTCATTTATATATAAAAACTGTATATTACATAGTTGATATTCATGCTACTGATATTACGTGAATTGTTAGATACACACACACACACCACTTATTATTTTATTACTGTACTGGATTTACTACAAACACAAGAAAACGTGATTTTATTTCTCTCTCTCTCTCTTTGTTGCTATCAAATTAATCATAATTAATCATCATGTTATATACAGAGAATGAAGAAATCAATATGCAGTCGCGTGGTGGTCGTTATCAAAAAAAATCAATGGAATTATTTTCTAATCATTTATATTTTCATATAAATATATTTTAATGGTCATAAGTTGCCCCATATTATATCTAGAGAAATCAATTTCAACAAAGAAGATTATAGCAATCAATTCCGTTATAAGTTCATTTATTATTATTGTAACGATATAATAATTACTTACGTAAAAAAACAATCCTTTTGTGTCTAATAGTTCTAGCGGAGTGACTACTAATCCAGTGTACAATTTAAACTGTAACTATTTTCAAAAAATATATGTAGACGTTATTATGACTATAATTATTTTAATTTTTTTTTTATTATTTCTCGTCTTTCTCGGTTGTGCAAAACGTTGTACTGCTAAATATATACTAACTATATAATAACAACTTGAAAAACAATCTTCAAATGTAAACAAATATATAGTCCATATATTAACCTTAGTTTTAACAAAACAATTACGGAACAATCATCATTTTAAATGAAAAATCAGTTTTTTGTCAATCTTATATATATTTTCACTACAATTACTAATTGTTATTCAATCAGTTCAAAAATGGTCATGCAGAAAGAGAAAATGACGAGATGTCAGTAATTGTTTGTTTTTTTCGTACCTTTTTTCCTAAAACGGTGATCTTGTTTATTTTTATCGATTGTGAAGAAAGCATGAGGAGAACAAAAGATAATGTTGTGAAATCATAATCCGGATGGATACTCCAGAAGGAATTGTAATAATTAATCATTAATTATATTCTCGTATTAATTAGCAAACTACACAATGTAATTCGTTCTTTGTCTCTGTGTTTGTGTGTGTGAATGTGCAAAAAAATGATATAAAAAATTTTCGAGAGTAACTTTTAACAGAAAGAGCTGTAATATGTTTAAGGCGTAAAAATAAATAGATGAATAAATATTATGAAAAGAATTACATATTGTACTGCTTCTAATAATAAATCACCTAATGTACAGAAATATAAAATATATATATATTTAACGTACTTTTTAGCTGTAACTATATACAATCGTGTCTAATCTAGTGTGTAATTTAGTATTTTACTTGATGTAAGTTCTAGATAATAGGATATTATTCGATAATCAAATAATATAATAATCCGATAAAAATAGGTATCATTATAATGATTCTGATAATCGTTTTCTGATTGAATAAATCAATTCCAACAACTGCAAAACTATATGAGAAGATAAATATGATTTTCTTTAACTGGCTTCCATTTTCATGATACGGTAAATGCATCAACATGAATAATATTATTATCATATCACGCAGTCATCCATCAGTATAAAAATACATAGACTGAATATATGCATTGTAGGTTTAAAACGATGAAAATATTTATAAATTTAAATGCATTTAAAACTATGTACATAAATACTATTATGAGCGACGGGTCCAACAGTTCATTTATGACGGATATTAGAGCTTTCAATAGGCGATACTTTCTCCAGACGTTATAGTTTTAACATAGCTCTGGTACAGGTATTTATTATTATACTGGTATTTTAATCATTAAAAGTAGATATTGAATATTTTCATAATATGATGCATTTTATTTGTAAGGTGTTTGCAGTTTAGGGTTCCTTGTCCGTCAAAGCCAACTTGAAGGTTATGATGATCCGCTCTGTAGAAGTACTATTTCTCCTTTTTATTTTTTTTCCAGTTTTTGCCTTTATTCTTTTCCGCTACGTCCGGACTAACGAGGACATGGCGCGGTCTGTTTGTCTCAGAATCCCTTCATAATTGCTCTACATATTGAAATTATCAATAAATTCAGCCATGCCAAGGCACAGGTTACAATGACCTTTCGTTTTGGAAAAATTCAAAAAAATAGATTTTTTGATTGACCTGTCAGGTCAAACCTTATGGCATTTAACATGGGGAAAATGATGTGAGGTAAGGGTCCCTCTTACCA
>JAHZMV010006482.1:0-24906 GCA_027743765.1 Coecobrya sp. COE2
CTGAGGTCAAGAGGTCAAAATGATTATGCCTTTATTCGAGCCACAAACTTTGTCTATCGAATAGTGAAAACCGTTTTCGAATATCTCTAACGGTCTTCGAGTTATCGGGGCGACGGCCGGCCAGACATCCCCTACCAATCTCATAAGGTATCCGGAGTACCTCCGGCTACCTAATAAAGCATGTTCTGTGTTTTAATAGACAATCTCCGAAATGCAGTCAAAGAGAAAAGTTATTTATGAAAACATCTCCATTCCACATTTCTAAATGTAAACGAGTTTAAATTAATTACATGAGAGCCTCATCATAAGTGCCATAAAGCTGTAATGTATTGTGCACTATCTCTTCTCCTAACAAGTTCATTATATTCTTGGATGGATATGTCATAATAGTATGAGTTTCGTGTTAAATCTGGCTAATCACCTTCTTTGCCTAGTGCCGCTTGTGTTGGTGAGCAAATTCCTGTGGTGTTGTTGTTGTTGTAAATAATTCAGCAATATGCATTCCTGTATATTCCAAGTCTGCATATATTACACTTGGCTGCATTATGCATGGACTCATCTGACAAGAAAAGAAACAAACGGGAATAATTAAGACAGATAAAAGTGATTAAAGAAGGAGGAAGAAGATGAGGCATGTACCAAATTTTCTGCATGTTTTATAAAATGAAATTTATGAAACAAGTAGACACTCATCGTCATTCTTATCTGTATAACAACAGAAATATTATCTACATCACGGCTCACCACAGAGGCTATAAGAACACCTGGAGGCGTTCAGGGAATGTCATAAAATCGCTGCCAGGGAGTTACGATTCGTTGCCTTTTCTCTAAAATAAAGGCAACTACATCTTCATAGTTCTTTGGCAAACAGACATGTTTACGTATACAAAAGCCAGCGTCATCTTCATTCTCATCCCTTGGCTGTCACTAAACTGTGCCTGGTTTTGTTGCCTGAATGTGTGTAGATACACATATTTTTATACTGGTATCAATTACCAATGTGTTTATAGGTATACACAAGTATTTTGTACAACATTCTATTCCATAAAGTAGATTTTTCTAGTTCAAAAAGTTGGCTGCAGTATACTTTCTTCATTTACGCTGAATTTTTAAAAAATATTTTAATTGTTTTAAGAAGAACAATGAGAGATTGCACTGCATCGAATTGTATTGCATTATTACTGCTTTCTGGTACAGTTACCTATAGAGATATTAAATATTATTATTATTTGTGTGTAGGATGAAATATGTTGAGCCGTATGAAAATCGCAGAATCATATATTCTTAATTGCATTCCTTCTACAAAAACGAACAAGGTGATTATTACAATAAGCTATTTTAATGAACGACTGCATTTTTGTTCCTTTTTACACGCTAATGGAAAGTCTTTGTTTTTAGGAATATCATTAGAACGATCTTACCCCTCTCATTTTTTCTAATCCATTTCTCCATAATCCTTTTAAATATTTTCTGTCATAATTAAATTAACCTTATATAGAAACGTTGCAAAAATATACATTTAGCTATCACCCTTTTTGACTTTAAATGGTAAAAATAACCTTTTGAAAACTAGTATAGTAATCTTAACATTGAATTAATAAAATATAGGCATATAAACTTATGCGTAATGAATACATCTTGTTATGCCTACTCCCATCTCTTCAGAATGAAGAATGATCGCACTTACTCGGCAGGATTATTATAATAAAAATAAAGAATGAATAGTACAAAAAAGTGAGGTAGGTAGGTATTATTTTGCAAAGATAAATAATAAATGTCCTCTTGCCATCTTCAGAGTGAGCACCGTGACCTGAGAAAAATAAAAATGCATTTTAGTCCGCTCGAGAAAAAAAGTGAACCCCAAAAACCTCATTCGTAGCAACATTCTCTGAAATGGTCCACTCTTTTACAGTCGGATTTTCCCAACGCAATTATGATCACTGTTTGCATAAAGATTATTATGCCCTTTTTCTCTTGTAAAGAAAGTAAAGTACAACTGTACAAACAATCAGAAAGAAGGCCTAATATTAGAATGTTTTTTCATAGCCGTAAATATTTGCAAAATGATTTCACCCAAAAATATCCAACTGTATTAGTTTTTTCGAGCTTTGGGGCAATTTGAGCAGTGACTCGGAAGAAGATGTATGTATTTTTACATACATACAAGCTACACAGTGTGGAAAGCAATTTATTTAAATGCATATTTACCAAGAAATGAAGAATGATTTCCATTTCCATTCAATAATACCAGGGTTGAGCCAAGCTACACACAGCTCGGCACCATTTTGCGTCGGCAATTTACAAACCAGCCTGTTTAAAAAAATGTGTTGATATAACTCGCAATTAACTACCATTTTTGTGCACTCTTGAATGACATACGTGCAACAATATATATTTATTTTATGGCGAATCATGAAAGCCGCTATGTTCTTCACCCCACAATATTTATTTACGATTTTGACAGTAAACCAATCTCTGATTTACAACCCGTTCATCCTACTTACATATTACGGCGCATAATCATAATATTTAATATACCAAACCGCAAGGACAGAATATACAGGGTATCCGTATGAATCCCATTTCATGCATACACTCATACATCACATTCATAAGGTTTTATCTTTCCTTTTCCGCAGAGGATTTAGTATTTCTTTTGTTGTTGCTGGTATTCAGGCAATAAAGTCATGCTGAGTCACTCTTCTGCCCACTACATAGTTTTGAATCTGTAAATATTCAAAAGGTTCAAAGAAACACAAAGAATCCGCACAGAGGCAGCCATGGACTGACCACACACATACAAAAAAAGAAGGAAGGCGATTTCACCGAAAGTGATTTTTCTTGTCGGTTTATTATTACTTTGACAACTAACACTTTTCGTTAAGCATTTTCACTTTTGTAAAGTGCAAAGCTTGTTAGTTACGTTTTTAAGCAGAATGACATTGAACAATAAACGATCATCGAAATATTGCGTATTTATTTTTATGGCGCAGTGTAGCGCCCCGGGAGTTATATATTTTGCGCGTTATATGCTACCAAAAATAAAAATAAATAAATGCGTATTTTGTGATGTAGGAGTCTAGAGATTATTTTTCTTTCACATTTAGACGGCCCGTTGTCAGCTACCGTTGATGTGACAACAAGAAAAATAATTTTTGACCTGATGCCTTGTAAACAATTTTTTGCATGTTTTTCTTTGAACCATTGACGTACCTTTTCTTTCAATTCTGCATTGTTAAAGCGTCACGTGGCAGGTAAGAAAGGGATTTTATTATTTTATTTAAGTCGATGTGCGCAGCTTTCCGTAACAGGAATGAAATGCTGTCAGGTTTCCACTGAATTTGACAGCACATTCAATTGCGCTGTTACTTTTCCAATTATTCACTTACAGATGAAGTGGTGCGTGCAAAAGGTATTGTTGATCAAAGGAGATGATGGAATGTGCACATATATATTTGGTCTATTATTTTAGAAAACAAAATATGTAATACAAGTGAAGGGTACCTGGTCTCAGCTCAGACGTAAAGTCGCAATCATCTATATACGTAATTTCGACATGAGGTTAAATAATAACAATGATGAGGTCATGAAAAAATGGCACCTGAAACTGTATTTTTCATCGATCAATCTTTAAAGCTTTCATTTCGTTCATGACTTATCGTTGATTATTGTAATACGATTGTTACAAAAGTCAACAAATTGTATGATTATGCTCATTTTATCAATGGGGTAAGAGCAGCAGTTTCCCGTGGTGTCTAAAAGTGTGACATAATTAGATAATGATGGATAGAATCAATGTCTTCATAAAATATGGTGTTTTAATAATTGCTTCTGTTATTCTGATTAGTTGCATGAAAAGGCGTTGGAAATCATTCGTAGTATTCGTAGTTTACAGCTTTGGCAGCCTGATTCGAATTTAGATACGCTTACGTAATAAACTCTTGTTCTCGATTAAAAATAATAGTAAATAATGAAAATAATGATTTACAAATTCAATCAACTGAAAGAAGTAGAGAGTTAACTTTTACTTCTTCTGATAAAAGCTTTCTTCAAACTTATTATTATTTCAATTTTGATGTTCCATTCAAATATACTAGGAAGGAACTCGGTATGAATGAAGAAGAGAAGGGAAATGAACTCGGTGTCATTCCTTTTCCTACGTGAAATTGTTTAAATCAGTTTAAAGTACAATCCGACAAAAGCCATCATGTTTGCATTTGACCAAAACCTTTTCCAACATTTATTTTGTTGGCTTACTTTTGTGTTCATTCTTAAGAAGCTTCCAAGATCCCTAACTTGTTCATTCTAGAATCTAGTTTAGTTCAGCAACATTTAGCAAATCTTTCTAACGGACGCCTTTAAATACCACGTTTTGTTTTACATTTTCACCCAAAATGACTGATCTTGATATTTCTGACGCAGAGGCTGCTTGAAATGTTCTCCTAGCTAGTTGTTTAAAGAAGAGGGACTTATGGAATCCCTCCGAAATCTAACTTGCTCATCACATGCATTTGTAATACTAGTACTATAAATGCCTCCACACTGCCAAGCTATGTATATCTGTATTATGTTAAGTTCCTTTAAGAATGGTCTACAATGATAACATGATACCTTTTGTTATATGAAGTTACATAATATACAGAGTAAGTCCAGTACATTTGTCGCTTTACTGCATTAAACATGGTATTAAATTAAATTTGATCTTGTGATGAATGGCTGCCCTAAGTTCGAAAAAAAGCGGACATTTCCCCCACTGGCGCGTTCTAATATTTGCAAGCTTCTGTTGTACTTGCATGTAAATTAGCATAATAATAATTTTTAAAAGGGCGAACACAAAAGAATAAGTAGTTGTCCTGGGATATTTTTTTTGTAGAAAAAAGAATACCATTTTAGAGATCTGAGGCACGGGACATGTATACATAATATATTTACATATATCTGACAAGGCACACATTTGGGATGGTATTTTCGGTAATAAATAATCTTGTTGACGGTGGCGCTATAAGACGGTTTGGCTGCTCTTTTCGCCATGCAAATTTATGCGAATTAATGTTTTGTGTGATTTTCGCAACATATAGAACCCAAATAGTCAACATGGTTTATGTTATACAAGAATATTGCATGGAAGCTTACGCCCTTCGTTACAAACATTGTTACCCAAATACCTTTGAACGCTCCGAATTCTCTAAATTAATTCGCAAGTCATAAGTTATTATTACAAGTAAGGAATAAATATTGAAATTAGAAATTAATGTAAAAAAGGAAATTGTGTGTTGTTGTTGTGACTTTTTAAGTACATGTTTGTTTTTAAACATGGAATTACCCTCATGATGCTGTCATTTAGCAGCAATATTAATTTGTAAGTGTACAAACATACGCACAGTATGCAGTCACCTATAGTTCAAATTTAGAAGTAATTCTAATTCTGGCAATAAATCAAAGAATTAAATGCTGTCAAAAAGTGCTCATCTGGAGAGTAATTGCTTTGTTTGGTATTTTAAATAATAACTCCCGTCATTCAGAACGAGTTTTTATACACGTTCGCTCTCTCTCCATCTCACCTCTCTTACCTGAACCTAGCATGTTTTTATTTATTTGCTGGCAAAAATACTAGTTTCTTCCCTTTTGACTGGCGCAAAAGATAACAGTTAAGATGAATGCACGCAGAAAATAGAGTTGCCTTGTCGCTGTGCCAGTTTTATTACTGTGTTAATCATTATTACCAGTCCCATAGCACAATTTAAACAATAAAAAATAACTGAAGTATGAAAAATTAAGTCTCAAATTGATTAACGAAGTTCAGAAAGCTTCTAATATAGTATGACTTTTAAAAAATCGCAATTCATAATGACATTCCCCTCTCTATTGACTTTCATGCTAGGAATCCTATTTTCATTTTAAAAAGTGCAAAACGCCTTATTATTATGTTTATTCATTTCCATCCTACCCTTGCACAACTCACATAAAATTAGATTGAAATACTTACTATATTGCATTGTATGCATTGAAGGAAGTGCAAAATCCTAAGTTCTTTCCTTTCCTGCCGATCGAAGTAAATAAAAAAGACAGTTTTTAGAGAGAAAGCGCTCGGTCATGAAATTATTGTGCAGAAACGTTTATTATATTCGACTCAACAATGACGACTCTATACTTTTTTGTTTCCACCCTCATCCTATTTTCCTGTCTCTCTCTGGGACTTTTGTACACTTTGGTCTTATGACAAACGTCCATGCATAATAACATTTTTATATACTATGACGTGTGTGTGTCAGTGTGGAATAGCGGATGATACGCGAAGCGAGAAAACAAAATGGTTAAAAACTATAACATGCAATTTGTCTAAATGGAGCTCAACTAACGTTCTTCCAAGGTAATTTACCAGATTACTTCTTTTTTTGGGACTTTCTCTTTTTTTCGCACACAAGTACATAACCATAGAGACAGAGAATTATACTGTTGGTTTGGCTTACTTATTTCTACACAAAAAGCTGCTTTGGAAAAAGGAAAGCTGTCCCAAACTGTAGTAGTCGGATTGTTGGTCTCTCTCTGGCCGCATAATATTCTTGACTGGGAATCCTAGCACAGCTACCTATGTAGCTACATTCGCATCTCTTCTCACCAAACTTCAATTTTGGATTGGTGAAAGTCTGCCTGGGCCCACAAGCTACTATACTACCATACACGGTTTACCTACTCATTCAAGCCTGCAGTCGTGTTGTTTTCATCTTTTTTTCAGAGAGTTCCATGATGACTATGACGGGTGGCTTACTTGCTTGATATAAGTCTACTCATTCATACAAATTTGTGCATGGTATGATGTGGAATAATATAGTTTCAAAACTAAGGCAAGGAATCAAAAGTTTTTTTTTCTGGAGCTGTGGTAATATTAAAAAGACTGTGCTTATTATGCGGAAATCCAGGTAAAGACTATCGCCTCTCCGAGACAGACACATTTTCTCTATCCGTTTTTTTATCTCGACGAGCAACTCGGAAAAATACTAACAGGTCTGAAAAAATATGCAACTTTCCAAACTGACAACTACAAAAGTTGATATGAATTGACATCAAAGATAGCAGGGAACTGCGAATCTAACAAAAAATATATTACATTTGTTCTGTTATATGGCTTATATGAGAAGTATGTATATATGTGTGTATTCATAGCTTGCTCAGGGTAGAAAGTTTGGGATAAATGAAATAGCATTCTTTTCATATTTATCGATAAATTGGTCCAATGAACTCGCCCCCTCAGTTTTGTGAGGAGAACAATACAATGCGCAGAATTTTCTGTACTCTCCAAGGATTTCCAATTTATTTGCTCTAAATGTAAAAAAATGAATCTTCAATTTATTTGCGATTTCCACGGCTGATCTAGTACAACCAATTTCGAATCTTCAAAAAGACATGGCTTGCCTTCTTATCATAAGAAGCATAAAAAGTTATTAGGGATGATGAAAAGTGTAACACACATAATGTCAAACGTAAATACCTACGTCTTACTTGTATGACTTTTTCTCTCCAGATTCATTCAAATCAGGTGGGTTATTAAAATTATCAAAAAAGCGTTCGCTACTACTTCATGTTTACTTAATAAATAGATTATTTTGTATTCCTGGAAAAATAGTGAATTTGACTGTAGCGTAAATTAGAATTCTGAAAATATCTACAGCCCACATAAACTCCACTGTAAACTTTGAAATCATTTCGTTCATTTATCTACATTCTTCCAAGTCACTAGCTTATCTAATGTATTTATTTTGTAGATATGATTTGTATGGAAGCCTTTTTGAAGCGTGGGTTTGTTTGATAGTATTGCAATGAACAAACATTTAAATTGGTTTCTGGCTTCGTTGGACGATTAAATTTATCGTGTTCGATTGCAAAACCACTTACATAGTGATTCATCTTGACTGAAACCTTGAAGACATTTGACATTAATATGATATGCTACGCAGTATTTTCACAGATACAAACACGGCAGAATAATAATAAATACCTAATATAAACTAGAAAGAGCAATTTTCAGTTGGAAATTGTTTTAAGTCGATTCTACATGTTAATAGGCTTATTTAAATGGCATGGCTGATGCTGTGTCACTCATTTTCGATACCCATTGCTTCAATCTGCGTTTTTATATACATACTTTGGAGAAATTCGATTTTAAAACTTGTTTGCAGTTCTCACCGTCAAAAACGACATATGAAAAATAAAACAAGCTATGCAGCTTTTGTATGTGGGGCACTGTGGAACAGGGCTAGTTGAGTTAAGTAAGTTATTATTGGCTTTCCACGTAGAAAGGAAACTGCGGAATTACCTTTAGCATTATGTATGAAAAACCGGAGTTGACATCAGTTAATAGATTTATGAAATATCATGGCAACGGCCTGCCAATGAAACGGCGATTATTTGATATTTATTTTGGGTTGTGTGCTTGATGTTTCATTAACACAATAGATTTCGTTTATAGGTCAGTGTATTCATCTACGCAAGCTAATTACTACATTATTATCAATTTTCAAAGTTTTTGAACAAAGATATCAATATTTAGATTGATGATTTATGTCCCATTTTACCTATTCAACTTGTTGCAAATATATTAAGACATCTCAAGTTTACACCTGGCGTATCGCTACAAAATAGAATATATGAACTTGTATGTACTGCACTGGGGAGAACTTTTCCCTTGACTTGTGCTCGTATAACTTTCTCGAGTCAAAAGTGAATCCAGGTTCGCCTACCAAATATTTTTCAACAGGAAAGGGCTGGTAGAAGTCACCTTATGAATTCAGCGACTGTTTTTGTAGTGATGTGTATTAAGTCACGTTACCACCATAACCATTACTTTTACAAATTTAACGGCATTTCTTTTTCAGCTTCTTCATCATCCGTAAAATATTGATGAGCTTGTGTGTGTGTGTATCTGAATATACATCAAATATCATTCTATATATACCATAGTATGCGTACCTTGGATAATTTCCGTTACAATTTCCTTCTTAAACTCTGCTCCAGTTACTAAAGATTTAGTTAAGTTAAGTACTTTGTATCAATTCAATGTATCAACTGTATTAACTAAAATAGAACATTTAAGTACCTACCTAACATGTGTGTAAACAAGCATGGGATATGTACAGATACTTGTTTCTTGAGATATTTTGTTAAATGAGTAGAGATACTTGGAGACGCATCATATATAACAACATCAAACAAGATTGTGTTTCCTTGACCGACCTCACTGCGCAAATTGAACTTTTTACACGGTAAAGTTACTCTTCTGCTTGTTGTTGGGTGGACTTTTACTACTTGCTTGACAGTTCGACGTACACGTTATAGCTTTTACCGGGGAAAGTTTCTCTTTTTCTTGCGAACAAGTGAACATAAAAAAGTGAGCAATATAAGTAGGTACATAAGTATTCATGAAACTTTGCAGCTGTATCTGTAAATACTATCTATCTGTCTATCCGGATGCATTGCAATTTTGTTACTTATTCCATGAGTATAGCGGAGCCATACAGATACAGAGTGGCTGTTTATTTCCTTAGAACAACAGGAATAACCTCGATTAGCCCACACTCCTCTTGTTCTTCTTCTTTGTCTAAACACATTTCATGAATTGTTTTATAAATATTAATGAAGTATTCAAACTGTTGTTGTTGCTCTTGTCCATAGCCCATATCACACACGATATATTATTACTGTTGTGCCGTTGGCCGTCGACATTTGCTCTAGTTGTTGTTGTTGTTCTCACTTTTGTAAGAAAAAAAGTGAGAACTCATCACTTGATTCGATAATACTCCCGTTGCTTCCCTTACTTCTGTTTCCCCTTTGTAGAATGTACGACACTGACACTGGTACTTAATGTAGGTAATGCTGCTTGATTCGACGACACGTTTCATTGGAAAAATAGCTAAATCGGAAAGTACCCCATTTTGGCTGCTATCAAGGCACAGGCAACAACAAGTGAAAAGCACATGTTGCCATGTTACAATGCTCATGTCATGAATATGACCACGGCGACAAAACGCACATATTCTGTGTAGAACGCCGTCGTTTAGTTGTGTCCCTGGTTAATTCTACAACAACGCAGCCAACACTTTACATACCTATGGAGCATTTAATGGCTAACAATCAATGAATATTGCTGTTGTTGTAGTTGCAACTTCCTCTGAATCCTTCTCAAGGGAGCTATAAGGAATTCCAGTCCACAGACTAAAATTGCCCATTTATTGTTCTAATTAACGAGTGGCAGCGCATACCATTGTCGTCTTTCCTGTATAAAACTTGCCATACAAAGTCCCTGGCCATTTATAAATTACAATTGTACAAGTAACAATTTTCGCTTGCAGTGGCAATTGATGCATGTTAAGATGAGTATTTAGCACGCGTAAAGGGCATTGTTGTCGTTGGAGTAGCAGAAAAGTTGCTGTAATGACATATTCAAGTGGTAAGGGAGTAAAAGATGGTCGCAAATTAGGAAAGGCACAGTACAGCTAGGTATTTTAATAGCTAGAATTTTTTTATTGCTAAGAAACGCCAACGCTATAATATTCTGTCTTGCCGTTGATAGATTCTCGATTGAAATGTCTGCGCGTGTGATATAATAATTAGCAATTACAAATTTTATTTCTGATTTGATGGATGTAGGTAAACTGGTCCCATTTGCAGAACTGTCGGTAGCACATGCATCAGTTCTTACAATTTTGGCAATCAGTCTTGAGAGGTACATCGCTATTTGTAGACCACTTCGAGCCAACTACACATGCACAAAGCAAAGAGCCGTGTTGGTCTGTATTGGGATTTGGATTGTTGGCTGCCTTGCAACCAGGTATGACGATGATGATAACATTATTTATGTGGATAATCATTATTATGCATATGTTTTACATTTTTATTTGTGCCTCCCTGTGTAGTAAATGAATGATAAATTCTCCAAATGTATTGAATTGAACAGCTAAAATGACTATTTTACTTTGACCACCATAAAAAGAAGACGAATAATAGATGGATGGATGAATTGACGCAATGCAAATTTGATTAATGCAACTTTTATTCTAATCAATTTCAGTCCGGTTTTAGTGATTACGCAACACAAAACTCTCCCTTATTTGGACAGCACTATTCACAACGCTTGCTTGACTCAAGCAACGTCTTTTTGGGCAGTATTTTACTTTTTGGCATCTATCACCGTTTTCTTCTTTCTGCCACTCTTTGCTCTCGTTGGATTGTACTGGGTCATCTCGAAGAATCTTATGACGGACTCGTCTGGCGCTGGGAGGTATTGTCCAGATCACCCCAACATGCGTTCAAGACGACAGGTAAAAAGCTCTACTCTCGCCATCTTTCAATTTTCATACAAATACTCTACAATACCTAAACAAAGTAGGGAGTCCCGTAGTCACAAAAGAAACTGCGTATCTTATCTTGTTTGAATCCTTTCTTTGGTTTCAATATTTTATTGCAAGGACTACTAGAACTTTCCTAGTTTCACTTTTGATCCTCTTGTATGAACTTTAATGCTCAGAGATTTTGATAAAATGCACCTTCCGGAGACATTCAAAAAGTATCTTTGAAGAGGACTACCCAGAGAGCACTTTCAAACTTTTATTATTTCATGGACATATTTGGGAAAGGAATTTTTTATCCGACACGACATAATTTGATAGTATGCCAGAGAGCTATTGGTGAAAGTTCAGAGAATATCTATTTGAGAACTTGATGGAGAAGCATTTTCACTGCAACTCATTGCATTAAAGGCTTGCACTGCAAAGTTGCTCACTTACAACGCATATCATATTATTGTTTCCTTAACTGACTATCGGACGGGTCCCAATAACAACTGCCATAAATGGCGTCACCTTCCATGCAATCTTGATGAAATAAAAAAGTTTTCAATGTGATGCCTGTTACGTAACAGTTGTGATGACAAAAAAATCTTTTATTATTTTTTTCATACAGGTGGTGATGATGTTGGCAACAGTTGTATTCTTCTTCTTCATCTGTTTACTTCCATTCCGAATCTTTACAGTGTACATCATTCTGGCACCACCCTCTTCCATAGAGAACATGGGTCAGGAACTTTACTACAGTATTCTATATTTTTGTCGAGTCATGCTGTATTTCAACTCAGCTATCAATCCAATCTTGTACAACGTGATGAGTTCAAAATTCCGAGAGGCATTCCTCAAGGCACTGGGCTGCACAATAGGTCATCAAAGAAGATCCCGCTGGCTGTGTCGTCACCTGAGTAGGCAATCAACCTTTACCACATCTTCAACACTGCCGACGTCAAGTGTCAAGTCATCCATTGGCAATCATCATCATCATCATCACTGTTCGGGTTTCCACAGCGGAACATGTTGTTCCAATGGAGATTCTGTGCGAATTAGAGAACTCACATCATCATCAGACAAAAACGGTCATTTAGCTGGACGTCATCCGGCAGCACAGAGGACCGCATCCGGTCCATATTACCCCAGTAATCATTTTGGCAAGAAACAAAGGAGCTCCGAAGTGAGCGTCATGCACACCCAACTTCTTACACAAAACAACAAAGATAAAAAAGTTATGATTCGGGCAAACAGTGTAGTCTAATAAGCAAAATGTCTAAAAATAATGTTGCATTGCAGCTGTTGACAAAACTCAACAAAATATATATCGTACGCACTCACATCAGCAAATCATCACATACCATCCTTTTAAAATCCCATTTTATGTGATGTCGTCAATTCTTAAGGTGCAAATTATTAACATGCCAACAGGCTTGAATGGAGACGATATTTAAACAGTTTGAAAAAAGTATGATATTAAATTGATTTGAATGCTTGCATCATTGACATATTTTGCAACATCTGAAAAGAATCCAAGGCTTTTGTGTTCTCTGTATTATTAAAACCAATATTGTTTGTTCTCATGTATCACTTTTTATCACGTCTAGAGTCTAGACGGGCACACAGAAGAGAGTGAATCCAAATAAATTATGATATTTTGTAATTCTTTGTTTGTCGATGCCAAATATAACACAAATAATAATCATTCAAGAATCATATCGCATTCTCGCAAACTTTTATTTATTTAGTACGTTTGATAATATTTTACACAATATTATTATTCACCTACTCGATTTCGATTGTTTGAGATTATTTAATTTTATACTGTTTTCACCATGAAAAGCACATTTATTTTTAGTTTGTAAAAATGTTAATAACGTCAGTCTATTTTCAATGTATAAAAAAATCAAAAAACCTTTTATGTTACATAGAATATGACCCTGTGAGATATTTATAGCTTTACTTTTTTGAAAATAGTCTGACTATTAAAAATAAATATTATTAATAATGTAACGATATTATGCAATATGTATAAAAATGTGTTGTTGCTATTTAAGTTGCTTCTTTGAAAAGTAAAAATCTTATAGTGTATATAAAGCTATTATTAAGGGGTGGTAGGAGAAAGCATTGGGACTATGATTGTCCTTTCCATTTAACTCCAAAAAATCCTCCGGTTGGAATTACACTTATTTATTGAATTGAAGTACAAGAAAAAAAATATTTCTGCAAATTTTGATGAATAGCCATGATAGTTCTCATAGTCAGTAATGACATCTTTCAAAAAGCGTTTCCAATGAACTTTTACGCATTGGTCAATTTTGCACATCAGTTACCTTATCAAATGAATTTTTACAATGGACCCGGAGTTAAAAAATGTACAGGAATTTTCTCAGGTTGAATGAACATTCTCGCTTCCTTCCGTCCCAAAATCAGATCTGCTTTAAATGGACTATGTGTTTATAATGCAGCTTTAAACAATTTCCCAAGGAAAGGTAGAATATTGTATTTGATATTGTGTATATAATTATTGTTTGCTGTACCGCTATATAGTACGTTTTGATCTCACAATCTTTAATCCTAGTAAATTCACAAAAAAATGTAAATGTTCCGTGAAAATTTAGCAAAAGCTAAAACTATATAGCACAACGTAAACTAGTTATTAATAAACTAGTGTAGTTTATGATAGGTTACCTAAATTCTATCAACATCATAAAACCAACTTCAAAACAAGCAATGCATCTGTTTTCAATATAAGACTTTTAAATCATTTATCATGAATAAGCGTGTTTTCTCAAGCATTTTATCTAAATATTAGCAGATCCATGTTTTTACTACGTATCTTTAATATGGGTAGTTTCAAACGTCCAATCATGGCATGATGCAGAGTAGAAGCCTCTTTTCCATGACAAACTAATCAGCAAAAAAACAAGAAACATTTCTAAATTGGTACAACTAAATAAATAACTAAACTAAAATGCATCATTTAGAATTTAATGTCATTACAATGACTTGTATTTGGGAGGACTCAAAATTGAGCTTTGACGAAAGGTGACCACGTATAAAACAGCGCAACCTCTAAAAACCTAAAGTTTTACAAACTTTAAAAAAGCCATTCGCAAACAACTTCGTTAGCAAATCGAATAGTTATGATAATCATTCAAGTAAAAAAAAGTTTTCCCTTTCTCGATGTATAACGTCACTCGGCGTCCGGTGCATGTATTTTCTTGTATTCTAAATGCAAATTCACATACAGTAATTGTCAGTGTCAATATTAATACGTACATAGAATTTCTGTCTATACTACTCAAACAAACATAGCTATTTACATGTACTGTGGTTATAGAATATCATGACATCTTATCATCATTCTGTGTATTTGTCAAGATGAATAAAATTGTAACTAAAAAACTAGACCGTTTTATTAATTGCCTCTAAAAGTAGAATCTGGCTTTATGGAACATGTTAATATTAATATGTAATGTAGTTATTAGAAAAATATTTTATGGAAGCAAATGTTATTATTATTATTATTATTACATATTGTCAATATTATTATTATTAGGATTATTATTATTCTAGCGAAACAGAATGTATACAAATTAAAATGTAGGCGCAATCACATTGTGTAAAATAGTTTACAATCAAAAATTAATTGTGTCATTGAAATCTCAATAGTGGTTTTGTGTCAATAAAGTCTAAAAATAAATGTCTTAAAAATGTAACAAATTTTGGCTATTTAATCTGTTTGCATGTAGCAATTCAAACTATTGCACATAAATATAACATTTTCCACAAGTGATTCCACAAGGATTTTACTTATTCCGATGCGATATGAAGCTTGACTAGAGATGCAGAAATGTTGATGAAGACTGCGTTCACTCTTCCCATAAACGACCCCTCTTAAAAATGAAATGGTTGTGCATTTTTACAAGTAATAAAAATAAATGTTACGGGCAAAATATTTCTTTATTATCAAATGCATCACTGCTATGTCTCCAGTCTATATTTTCAGTCTATTACACAACGTAAACAAACAATTATTATTTACTAACTACCCTGAAAAGTAAGAAAAGTTGCATCATCATACATGGGAATCGTCGACGAAGATGGAAAATATGAGACTTTCTTTGTTCCAATGACCCTAACTAATGGTTGGTTTGAGACACTCCAGTTTTACTTTGCAGAAAACACGAATGCAATATGGCACTATGGTAAAGTACGAAGTACACAACCTCTGCTCTTTAATATAAAGATCATTCAGGCATATAAATAATACCTTATGCAAAATTGTTCAGTATACATTTTCGCGTACTGGTTGTGATCAAGTTGTAAAGTACACGAACCGACAAATCTTATATTACTGTTCTAATTAGGATGTCCCTTTCATATTAAAGTGTGTGGATATTAACGTTGAACCACATAAAACCTATTTACTTCATGGTTTTCTTCCGTCTGCCCGTCCGTTTTCCACTCGATATCATTGAATACGTATTTTCTTGGAAATTGACATATAGATCTTCTTTCTATCAAGGTCACTTAAATATTAGAACTTCATTGTTAAAAACTCATAGCATATTGCATGAGAAGTGAAAGTCTATCTTTTCCTATATAGGATAATACTATGTAAATGAGAATATTTTTATATCATTAAAATTACGTCCTGTTTATATTTATCATTATTTTTTTATTCATCAATACTTCAGTTTGAATATTATAGGAATGTCCGTAGCTCACGCTACTTCAGTACTTCCGGTATGTTTTTGTTTTTGCTCCATCCTGGAATTCATCAGAAAAACGAAAACCTGAATATCCCAGTTATGTAGGTGAAAGAAGTTAGGTTTGCATTTCTTGTCTTGTATTCGCAATTTTGTATGTATAGTCGCAATATTTTATGAAGAAAATTGAATACTTGTGTAAACCAGAACTAAAGAATACCATGGAATAGGAGAGTAAACAAGATAATACTAATTAAAATCAATTAAGGTCTATAATTTTTTCACAGATTAAGAGGATTACGACAGGTATTAAGTATACGTATTTACAAAAAGTAAATTCACTTCTAGGAATGTTCTTGTGTATGATAGAAAGTGTTTATTCGATACTTAGAAGTGCTTACACTTGAGTGAAAGTGAAATTAGTGAAATGTAGTGATCCCCGAGCCATCGATCTGTTTTCCTGATCTTCACGGCATCTGTACAGAAACCAGTTTCCTGTACGCTGTGATGTGTCATTGAATTGTCAAGCTGTTTTACAGCGAACTACATACACACTTATTTTTTTCAATATTGTTGACGTGCTCGTGCCTTTGGAAATGAAAACAGGAAACACACAGGTGTCATATTTTGTATTGAAATGGTTTTCAAGTGTTGCCGGACAATGAAATCCTTTGTGCATGAAGCATGAATTTGATACTAAAGTGACAGCAAGTAAGTATGTATCATGTCAATATCACACTTCCTGTACTGCCTTTGTTTTTACGGTCAACTAACCTGAAAATTTGTCAACAATTCACAAAACTGAGCTCACTCACAATATATTTTCAGCAGATACTCCACATCCGTATGGTAATTGTTACAGTATTTTGGGTGAGTAATGAAGTAAAGTTGGTTTTTTTCACTTTTCATTTTACCAGAAGTATAATCCAGAACAACATTAATGGATAACCGATAACCTTATTTTAACACATTAGAAATACTATTAAAATCACACCACCGTTTAGTTTTGCATGCACAGAACTGCCAGGTCATGCAACTGATCGACTCTTATCATTTAGTATGAAATAAATTTAATGTAAAGTGCAAAGATTGCAGAATTTTGTGCATGTGTATAACATAAAAATATGGTTCATTATCCGTCATTATTTTATGAATGGAAATTTGCTGTCTCACTTTAGTACTATAATCTTGTTACCAATTCATAAGTAAATGCAGTAGCTTTCATTGCTGAAATACAAGCATTACCTATTTATTTATCAATCATTCAACACCAGACATCTTACCAAAGTATGTTATAATATAAAGATTACGGATATTCACAGGCTTTGTATCCACTGTTTCAGCTCTACTTTCATGTTTTACTGCTAGAGGGATATTATGTGTGTTTACTGGAGATTTTTTGGCAATAGAAACATGACTAAAATGAATACATGCAACAATTGAATGTTTACCTAGTTACGTTACATGGGTTCGTTATATGTCTTCAATTAAAAGTACGTTAAAATAATTTTAACTTCGCTTGACATATCAATGCAGTCAGTGTATCATTAATGCGGTAACTTTACAAACAAGATAAAGATCAATACGAATAATAATGTATAATATGCGAATTGTGCACGAGAAGTATCATGCTGTGTTGCATGTTCGCAATACTTTTAACTATCAAAACTATTAATATCATTCATTGTTGATGGTTCCAAACAAACCATATTATTGTCATTTTTTCATCGATGCCATTAAATGCATTTACACAAAATGTCGTCAATAGTGTTCTCGTTTTGTTTTTGCGTTGCTGTTCACACTTCCTTTGATTGATAATGAGTCATGAAATGCATCATGTTTTAGCATTAGGTGGTTTTCAGTTTCGTCAGACTTTCCGTGTTGCACGCGATTATACCACTGACATCAATCTTCTTGTCAGTCAGTGCGACAAAGCACCACCAAGAAAGAACCTTGATTTTGTGCTGACGGACCGTTGTCATTTTATAGATGAATCATGCATTATTTTAGGCAGGAGCACGTGCAATATGCATTATTGGCATATTAAACTGCTCAGGGTCAGTGGACTTTTAGAAACTATTTTGGTAGCATTTAATTTCATTATTCGAAATTGTCAACGTCATAAGTTTCGCTATATTATTCTGATCGAATATTTAACTGGAACGAACTTTTCATGAAAACCTGACGTCTTGAGTATAAATAAATGCGACTGTTATTATTCGACCATGATGAGATGAGTAATGGCAATGTGACTATGACAATTTCATACATACAACTGCCTTCAATATATTTTATGTGTTAAAGTTATTTTTGAAAAATTACGGAGCTAATTGCAAATTCTGTACTTGTACCAGTTCGGTAAAAGTACACATAGCTGTGCAAAAAGAAATTAGCACAATATAAACTCTTTTATTCCATCAACAATTAATGGGATTGTCAATGACAATTTGTCATGTGATTAAGATGTTTGAGACTTACCGATTTATTATTCTGATATAATAAGAGTATTGAACTTACATCATATTAAGTAGAATAAATTTATGTGGGTAACAGGTTGCCTGGAACATTGTATGATAAGAATAGCATATTATTATTATCTCGATAGTCGTTGTACCCACTTGTTGCAAGTGCACGGGATGGATTTCGAGAAGTTATCTGGGTTTGCATTTTTATCACCTGACCTTCATTTTCCACATTATTAACTTATTTGTTCACGTACACGGTTGAGAGATAAGCGAAAATCAAACGTGATGTAATTACAAAAGTGGCGTTTATAGTTGTCTCTATATTAATTTCATACACATGAGCGGGTTAATAAAAGTACAATGAGCCATTCATCCAAAACTGGGAACCAAATATGATTGATTACAATACGCTTGGCTTGCCGTTTATCCATTTTCCATTATAGGTACATACATGTACGTTTCCACTGCCATCATTTCATTAAACATTCGTCGAAATCACATTTTTATTACTTTTTTTACCAAGAAAAATTACAAGCAATATTTTTCCTAACGGTAACCCATTGTGTAATTTTTTCAGCTTGGATTGGGATCTAGCATCCCAGTACATATTTCCATTGAGAAAACGTTAAGTGTTTTTAAAACATGAGATCACCCCGTGGACATTTTTGAGATAATCAACCTCACAAGTATTCTAACATAATATTTGTTAAACATAAAAATATATTAAGTCAAAAGAAAATCAAATGACTTCGGTTGCTAGAGTAAAAATAGACGGGATTAAATGAAATGTTTCCTTGTGGCTGTAGTTGGTAAAAAAATATCCCGTTGTTGTATTAAATTGTCTCTCCATTCCCCCTCTTGCCCCCACTGACCCATTCATGTTTGTAGGATGGATTGGTGGAGAAGGAAGTTGATAATTTTCTCCGGTTTTATCGAGGCTCTGATTCTCAGTGGATGCCTGTTTGGATGGCCAAGCTTGTTGCTAGTGCTGCAGGAAGAAGGGATATACAGGTAATAAAATTTAACTGGTTTTTGTCATGTATCTTCCTACTATCACACCAATCACAAGTTATCAATGTGTACACCTGTGTGTATCGGTATTCGGCATTGGTCATTAGTCATTATGGTGTGTTCATTTGGAGATGTTAGGTTTTGTGTAAATTGCACTGATACTACCCCAATTTATTTGCATTCTTTAGCAATGTTTGTCCGACTGACATGCTCAGACAAGAGAGTGATAACAAAATTTATAGCTATGATAACTCATTTGGAGTGGGTCAGTATGATACAACAGTATTACCAGGAGAAAATCTTTTGAGGTCAACTACCAGTGATTTGGAGGAAGCTTCTGTGTCCCCTGAACATTTCAGTGAATCTCATGACATAGTCCATCTGAATGGACAAACCAACCAAAATGTCAATGACGCTCAAAATTGCAAGGACAATGGAGATGCGGCTAACTGCACAAGGAATCTCAATGCAACTACTAACAACAAAGTAGGTTTTTTGGTGTATAATATCGTTTAATATGTAATATCTTTAAGCATTTTGGTGCATAGTTTTAAACATTTTAATGATAGCTTGATATTTTTTCTGATTAGGTTCTATCATCTAGAGAAGGATGTGACGAACAACGAGTGCATATGACGCTTATTTATACTTTTGCTGCTGTTGCGTATGGAATAACTGCCATTTTCATTGGCATGTCATTGGAACTGCTTGGTCTTCGTGTCACAAGGCTTATTGGGAGGTATATGAGCATTAATTGTTGACAATGATACCTATTTTCATTTAACTGTAAATCGTTTTAAATAGTGAATTCTAATATTTTTTAAAACAGCTCACTGGCAACTATGGGATTTTTCCTCCTTGCTTTCGCAACTCCGGGTAAGATTGAAAAGGCTAAATTTTTCTTGAAATAGTAACAAATCAGAATATATTTACACGCATGTGTTGAAATAAAATGTATTTTTCTTTTCTTTATTAATGCAGAAAATTCATACTTTCTCTGGCCAGCATTGAATTTAATTGCTCTAGGGACGAATCAGCTAAGATTAAGTGGCTTTCAATTTGCCGACTTATGGCCTGAGTATAGAGCCACTATTCTCACCTGCTACAGTTCTGCATATTCCATATCAACCACTTTCTTTCTCGTCATTCAGGTGCGTAGTCTATTTAATTTTCCTCAGAGAAAAACCTTTGTGGAAAACCTTCCAAATTGGGAATTTGATAGTGTCTGATTGGCAATTTATGACTTTCTAGTTGCTGTATGAACAAAATGTGCCAATGCGTCTTATGTTTCTTTGTTGCGGAGGGATTTGTGCGTTAACATACATTCCAACATTTTTCATGCCTAAAATGAGAATCCATGCTGATGATGCTGACAGCGAACACGGCAAAGAAGTATCAAAATCTAAGGAGCCACTTGCCTCAACCGACGAAGTGTCTGCTTCTTACGTGATTAAAGTCGATTGCCCAGACGAAGACTATAAAGCAGACCAGAGTGATGATTTATCGCTGCCACAGTTGCAAGTTAAAAGTGAAGATGACAATCAAAATCAAGCATCCCCAAATCCTGAAAAATTCGCTGGTACAGCATTTATAGAATTACCTCAATTAGAGATGAATTATACATTGAACAAATTGCCTGAATGTCTTCCTCATGATAATTTTATACAGAAATATTAAATGGTCAATTTGCAATTCCTGAAAGGAAGAGAAAGTACAGCTTCACCGAATCGTTATGGAGTTTATCCGGAATGCTTCATATGTACTGGCATTTTATCAATCTCTTTCTTATCCTCTTTTATTCGTCCACCTTCAACATCTGGGCTTCAAAAGTCACTTCTGAAATTGACCAAGGTATTTTTTGTGGAAATATTTTTAAATTTTACTTTGATTAATTTCGCAGTCAATAAGCAAAACTTTAATCCCTTTCAGTATCATTCTACATTAAAATGTCGGGAGTATGCTGCCTCATAGCACCACTATTTGTCCCAGTGATTGGTATCGTCACGGACAAGATGATTCATCGTGCTGAAATGCGTAAGAGTTCCCTAACCAAAACCGCTCATATTTGGATTGAACATACCATAAATTTGCTTATGTTTCCAATTTGAATTCTTTTAAAATATTTGCAGGACCCAACCGGGTAGAACGACTGGCGTACACCATGCAGGCACCAACGTATGCAATGGCAGGAGCAACTACTCTTTTGTCTCTAGTCATGATTTGCAAGCTATTCTTGAACGAAACAGCAATCTACATATCCCTGGTTTTAATAGCTTTAACGCGTCCAGCAGTAGTTGGCAGTTGCACTTCCTATATACGACTAAGGTTAATGTTTTAAAATCATTTATATAAATAGCTTATACTCCTCATTTATTTATAAAAAAATCTCATTTTTAGTTCCGTTTTCCATTTCCAGATTTCCGGCGGAACACTTTAATATTCTGAATGGAATATTTACCACCGTCATCTCCATTCTTTGTTTCGTTCAGTACCCTATTATGAAATGGATGACTGTTTCACCCGAATCTTACGAATATGTATGCAAGAAATATTAACAATTTATCATTCAACATCAAAGCCTGTTCACGATTCAATGTGACGTGCAGAAATTCTATACTTTTCTTTCTTCTTTCAAACATTGTAGGCCCACTGGTTACTATTGGTGGTTCTCATAGGATCCTTGTCTAGCCCTGTTCACATGATGTTCCGAAAGAATATTATTCGATACGCAGAAATCAGATTGGGCGAGTGGCATGGACAATTGGACAACAAGGACTGAGTAAATTGACTGCATGCATAAATGTACAATGACAACGAATATTGGTTCAATGATGCTTCATCAACATTTCCATATACGTTTAATAACTGTATTATTTTATATTTAATGTCCAAGAATCTAAAAACCTGTATTGTAAATAGAAAATCAAATGACAATAAAAACAAATCTTCAAGCACTATTGACAATGAATGCTATATTTCGAACTGAAAGCATGATTTAATATGGCGAGTCTAGGCTATGCATTTTTCATCCATCTAATTCTCCGTTGATTTTTTTTGCAGAAGCCACACACCAAAAAGACCATTTGGCCTTGAAAAGATTTTTGTCAATTCATTCCCATTCTCAACAATCATTTATCCATTCCAAGTACTACCTGATTTTTAACTGCCAGTTTTACACCTCTGTCAACCATCTTGAGTTTTTTATTTAATTTCGACGAATTCAATTTGGAGTTGCAACACTGTGCATTGTTTCTTTTTTACCTTTCTTTAAACTTTACCGATATGATGCATATTGCAAAAAAATGCCGACGTTATTAAAAGCCTTTTTACCGTGTTCAATATTAAATGTAGAATGACTACCAGGAATTTAAGCGGACAAGGAAAATGGGCGAAAAAGGAAGATATATACGCAATCTGCACTTGACGACGCACATATATATGACTTCATATTACTTGGTATATAATTTTTTTATCCTGTAAAATTGATCAAAACTATACAGCATATTTGATTTGTTGCAAAACCCCTTCCATATTATACATTAAGATTATGGACATCATCTTTAATACCTTAAGTGACATTTAGATTTTCTATACAAATACATACACACATTAGGTACATGGATAAACCAACAACATATTATCTTCATGGTTGTATATCACCTCTCTCTGCAAAAGACAAATTGCAAGCAATATTTTCGCACACAATAAATGTAATACTCTTGCCGTTGTTTTTCCCGAGACGTTGGAACATGCCAGCTTAATTATTCATGCCATGTGCCGAATGAACATTATGAATGAATCAAAAATGCCATAATATAAATTGGCAGACGAGCGGGCCAATCTCTTATGCACACATACTACACGCAATATAAAAAATATATATAAAATATTTAACATGACTTTGCAGAGAGAAGATCGTCATCATCATCACCAAACAACAGTCACCAGAAAAACCACACAGGGCGACATGCGTTTCATTGATGTTAAATCCTTACGTCTACTAAACCACAAGCTCTCTAAGTGTCCACTTTATAATATCATGTTAGTATTGTCATGCGTCCTTGTGTGTCGGCAAATCGGTTTGGCCTGGCCTCATCATCTAATATCATCTTTGAATATTATTCAAATCTCTACATAGAATGATGATAAGTGTTGTGTTTGTTGAATGGTGTATACTGACGTTTAAAAGGTAGATAGGCATGTTATTTTAATGTAGACCCAAATTTAATTCTGAACAGCACTGCGCTTCGCTCTGCTATGCTTAACAGATGAACAAAACTTTATTATTATGCGAACCTTCTGCGTCACATTATTCTACTTAATAAGTTAACGTTAACGCCAAAAGAATACAAGAGATTTAGAGAGTGCCATGCTTTTTAAACTTAAAGTGGACAGCAGTGCAGAAAAGTGAGGTTAACGTGGACGACTCGGCATTCAACACGGAATGGTATGTATGGTAGTTATACAACTTATTCGGCTGTGTGTTGTGTAGTAGTATAGTATGTAGTAGTAAACGTAGCCAATACAGTCTGATACCAGGATTCAAATAGAAAAAAATAGCTTCACTTTGAAATACAAAATGTTTTAATTGCATGGAAATAAACTTACAGTTTGAATCCATTACATTTAAATTATATATCTTCATATTTAAAAGTCTTATTGAAAATGCATTTTTTTCTAGAATTCACTCTAACAATGAGATCTCCCTTTCTAATTATTATACTTTGATTTATTTCTTTTTCTTCTATTAACTTCTTATTTACTTTTTACCAATAAATATTTAAAAAATTCCCTAAAACAGTTAAAATCCTTTTTTCATACACATAATTACAAAACTATTAAAAACCAATTTAATTATCCTTCTTGCAGAAATTATTCCATCACCATAATTACCTACCGATCCTATTAAAAAGTGTTAAAAATAATTCCAAATAAGCCATCTGCCTATTTATAATATTATTATCCTTTGAAAATCTCTCGTTCCCCTTTAACCCCTGCAAAAAAAATCCCCATCCCAGCCGCCATATTTCATCCCATGGTCCCAGACTGTACCATCCAACTTGTTTTTTTCTTCTCCTTCTCTACTTCAGCCATACACACTCACGTTACCAGAGAGCATGCACACTCGCATCCATAGCAAATAAAAATGTGTATACCGCCGCGGCAGCAGCAGCAGCAAAACATCCATTCCATTCCATAATATACCTCTCCTCCATCCTCTCTTCTCTACTTGTTTTAAAAAAAATCGCACTTTTGACTAGAAAAACAGTGTTTAAGTTGGCTAGAGTGAATATAGGAGAAGCGAGAGAGTGGAGCGAGTGTGGGGAAAAGAAACGAGGAATCCCATGCTCTTTTTTTCTCCTCTCTGGTCGTGTGGTGTAGCAAAAA
>JAHZMV010006483.1:0-10867 GCA_027743765.1 Coecobrya sp. COE2
CCTAAAATATTATTAGTATATGGTACAATTGGAAAAGTAAAAAAACCGATGATGAGAATGTTTCCCTTTTTTGTTGCACCTTTAAGTTAAAACGGATAAAAGGTCGCGGCTTAAGAAAAAAAGTTCGAGGCTTAAGAAAAAGGTCTTGGCTTAAGAAAAAAAGGTTCTGCAACGGTTTTGAGTTCAAATGAATTGCAACGCAGATACTTTAGGACCCACTGGTGTCAAAACTCTAAGTGTCAAATTTTAAAAATTTGGATTAAAAGCATAAAAATCAGAATGCAATGTTCCAACGTACATATTCTAAGCCTTTCAATCGAAATTTTAAAACTTGACACCTAGAGTTTTAATTTAAATTGAACTCTAGGGGTCAAAATTAGGATGAGGTAAAAAATTGGTTATATCCGTTAAACAGCGCCAGTGAATCATTTTCTAGCTTATAAATTAAAAAATTCATTGAAATGTCGTTCTAGTATCAAGGGCACCTACTCACATGCTTTTAAAATAAGAGCAAAATTGTGCAAATGAACCCGTTTCCTGCAATCTGTCACATATTAGTTGATAACACAATAAAGGTTATAATAAAGGTACATACACGCTGCCCCAGTTATCTTAAGATGCTGCAATAATGCTTCATGATCCACGATGCGTCTATGCAGATTTTTCTTCAAAACACTTACTGGGTTTTTCGCCACTTTTATTGCCAGGACATCTGTAAGTAAATTTCAGCTAGTTTGCAGTAAACCTTTTAAAATCATGGCTGAAGTTTTGAGGGACTTTTAAAAATTACACGTTATATCATGTCGTGGGTTAATCGAAAGCACTTAAGACATTTACAAGAAGTTTCGTTTCTCTCAATAAAAGATCATTTCCAATGACAAATGAATTTTCATTGAATTATGCTTCGTGTTAGTCAAATTCAAGTTAGATACTTTGGATATTTCGCCGAGTTCTTTTTTTCGTTAGAAATCCATTTCCACGGGGTTTCATCTAGTTACAATGATAATGCATTATGTAAACTATACATTTGCACACGCCGTTCTTTCTCCTTATTACTTTGCATTGATACATATACCGTAAATTTCCTGGTATTAGCAGCTCTGTAGTATAAGCAGCTTTCTAGTATAAGCCCTCCCCGGGATCCATTTTTTTCAAATATAAGCAGCTAGCCAATATAAGCAGCTGTCTATACTAGAGTTTGATTCCAAAGTCATTTTAAGGTGTGTGTTCTTAAGCTTAAGCTTTGTAACTCGAGCAATGCTGGATTTCAAATCTTTACTGAATAACGCAATTAGCGGAAATATTTAGAAAGGGCAATTAAATTCGTCGAACAAATTGACATGGAATAAGTATTTGAAGATGAAATTGTCATTCAAAATGAAAAGTAGGGAACTAGAACATCATTTTATTTACTCTGATGTGTTCCTAATGCATTTCTGTATGAATTATATCCAAGAATTTTCTCTAAGAAATAAAAGCTCTCTAGTATACGTCTAGTGTAAGCCGTTGCTTTGAAAGTAAAGTTTTGAAGCAGCTGCATATACCGGGAAATTTACGGTAAGTTATCACCATCAATTTCACATCAGCAAAAACTATATCTTACACACTGTCATCCATCACCTTAATACATTTCACTTTCCCCACTCTCTTCGAAAATGTTACTGCACACATCAAACGTACGTGCTGAATGTTTCTCTCTGGCCAGACACATCTATAAGCAATTCTCCAACAAAAGTTCTCCAACTAATGTGGAAAGTTGGAGTGTAAACCTTCCTGCATTTAATAATACAGAGAGCTATGGTATAAGTGTACAGGCAGAGGTTTGAAACGTAAAAGCCAGAAAAGAGACAGCGTCTCCCAACCAAATAAAATACGTGCTCAGAATAGGCTCGTTTCTCAGTTTTCACTTGGACGTAGGTGAGCAGCGACTACTGTTGTTGTTAGAGTGCAAGAGAAACTAAAAGTTTGAAGGGAGCTACTTTCTCGTAAACATCTTTGCAGATGGGAAGATTACTCAAGAGAACAATTCTCTTGTATAGTGCTAAACGGTTTATTAAACGTTAAAGGACACTAGTTATATAAAAAGAACTTGCGTTTTTGGAGCTTATTGAAAGTAAAAAATATGGATTTTACAGGGTTTATGTAATGGCCTGTCTCACTTGTTTCCTACGTCTCCTTTGAGATCATGGATCATCAATTAGAAATTGTGTTACTCAAATTGTCTGCCGATATTGTAAAATTTATATTTTATGAAAAGGGAAGTCGCTTATAGACGATTTGAGGGGCTATTTAATGGAAATACAATCTTTTGGTAATCATTGAGTATTTAATGTATGTGCTGCTACTCAAATAAAAAAATAATGGACACTGTGGACAACTCTCCTTCTCAAGAGGGACTTGCAAGTCGGTAAGTACAGTCATATTTTTTCTCCTTAATGTTAGTACTTAATATTATAGGTACTTTTATCTAGAAAATCGACATTTTCATATTTAATAAGCCATTTAAATTTCATTTCATGCTGTGGATATTGTTTTTTCTTGCATTGTCAGGGATATTTTATTTAATAAGCCATTTAAATTTCATTTCATGCTGTGGATATTGTTTTTTCTTGCATTGTCAGGGATATTTTATATATTTTCTCTCCTAAAGGATTGGATTATTATTTTATAGTTTCAGTGCATTTAATATCCTTCAACGTATTATTTTTGAGACCAATGTCCACGATTCTAAACAGATTCTAAAATAATTATGTTCACTTTGTGATTGACACTGACATTTTAAAACAATTAGGTAATTTATTTAACTGAATATTTATGCGTAAGGATATTTATGAAGTAAAGTAAAACCTCTATATTCTACGAAGTCTCAAAGATAAAGAAAACTAACTGATAATGTTAGTTGCGTGAATGGATAATTGATATTGTTTGAGTGTTTCATAATCTCAAGACGTCAACTCTTACGTCAATGGAATGGAACACGCACGGTTTACTTACTAAAGAAATTCTTGTGCTGAGAAGCGATAGGAAAGCTTATACACGATAAATCCACCATGAGAATGTTTACAAACATTGCACACTCATCGCATTGTCAATCATATTAAATTGTTGAGGCCCATGTCTGCAGTAAAAACCAATTTTATAGTGGAAGTTATTCAAGTGGGTCCTATAAAGCGATTGTCACGGGAAATACAAGGTTAACAGAAGTTGGCTGTTACAAATATATCGACTTATCGAGCCTCCTATATATAACGACCAATATTGTACTTCCAATGAATTTTTAAAGCATTCCTTCCAACTACATATTTTTTGTCTTTTTTATTTTCCAAAAATATAGCATGCTGCAAACAGGTCTTTTTATTGACAAATTCTACACACCACTTCTCTGTCTGTTTGGAACCCTGGGAAACTCGCTATCTCTCGCAGTTTTCTGCTTGGATTCCAAATACAGAAGTCAATCCTCTTCTTACTACTTGTCCGCATTGGCAGTGAGTGATACGGGATTTCTCCTAAATTTGCTCGCCGTCTGGCTAGAAAGTGTTCACGGTGGAGTGATCACTTCAAATATTATGTGTCCACTGGTCATGTATCTTGGTCAAGTTACCTGCTTCATGAGCGTTTACCTTACCGTTGCGTTTTCAATTGAGCGCTACGTTGCGGTACACTACCCATTCTCCAGACCGCGTATTTGTACAAGGTCAAAGGCTAAGAAGGGAATACTTGCCTTAACTGTTGTCGCTCTTCTCCTTTTCTCGTACGTGTGGTTTATTGCAAAAGTGGTTCAAATTAAATCGCCACAATCATCCAAATTATCCCAAACAGGCGCCAACGAAACTGGAAACTGCCAACAATTTCCAAAACGTAACTTTTCCACCATCGACAACGGAGTGGAGAAAACATTTAATGCGATGCAGTATGAGATCCTGTTTCACAGAGATAAGGATAACAAAACAACAGGTCGAGATATTGGAGAACCCACAGAGTATCCGATGATCTTAACCCTCACTTCGTTAACGGAATTACCTAGACTAGAAGGTAACATGGTAAGATCCGCCGCAACCACAACTCTCAAAATAGACCCATTCGGTCAAATCAGTAAATCGGTACGTCCAAACGAGTTCAGTCATATTGGCAGTAAAAGACCAATGAAAATGATTCAGAGAAAAACGGAATATGAGAAAGAGGAGCAGAGGAATAAAAAATGGAATTACTTTTCCTTGATCGATGATGGGCTACCACAGCAGCAGGAAAACAGCGATAAAAATGTCGGTGAGTTAAGTACACGGGACTTGTTAGGTCGTAAAATAATGATGCATTTATTGACAATTTTCCAGTGCATATAGTTTCACTTGAACGTATCGATTGCGAATTTGTGGAGTGCAAATGTGGCACTACAAACTAATGTAGTTCTTACTATAGTGAAACGAGAATGAGCTATTTTTTTTACATTTATCATCTCATGCAAAGTAAACTTGATCCCTTCAATATCCCTCTGGGAATAGGACGATCTGACTGAAAATCAATTCTGGTAGTAACTCTCATAGAATACCTTAAATGAACCAAGTTTGAAAGTAAGTTATATTCCATGTAGGTCCATTATTCATTCATGAAATTCCATGCGGCCTGGTGGAGAGATGAAAAGACAGGAAAGTTTTATTTCAAAGGAACCCCAGAGCTAGCCGAAGATAATAAAAATGTGTGAGTTGAGCATTCATTCATCTAAGGCGCTGGTTTTTCAAGTCTCGACAAAAGCCTTATCATTTTTATATTAAAGGCATTATGCATTATTATATCATTGACGAGATTTCCTCGAAGAATGGTACTGGGTAGAATGTGGAAAGATTAAATTGCAGCTCTTTCAATTACATTTTTATTTCAACATTTTTTCAGAAATGCAACAATTCCAAAGGTTTCCGCCGTGAATTTAGCAGAAGATCAGGAGCGGAAAATTAGTTTATATGTTTCACACAAACTTTGTTCGTTGATAAAAAAGTTTTCTAAGCGTAACTTTAAAAAAACTCCATTGTCCCTGGCTCCATGTTCATTCTCTTTTGAGTCTTGCTACCTTTGTTATCAAAGCATTTTACTATTGTCATTTTCCCCTAGGTCCACTTTTCTCATTTGGGACTACCGGGACTACTGACGGAAATGATAACAGAACGTTAACAGTGGATTCCAGGCCAGATCTTACGCAGAATGTTTTTACTTACAGTAACGTGACTCAAATCACAATGTCGGGCTCCCATAACCTAAAACCAAGGGAACGTTGCCGTAACAGGTGTACAGTGCCCAAGAATTATCACAAAATATCAGAAATAGCCAATTACATGGACACTGCAGTGACACTTATCATCCCCTTTCTTTTGATAACGTATTTTAACGTGCGAATTTCCTTATCAGTGTGGAAATTGAAAGATCAACGGCAACAGATTGTGGCGTCGCCATCCATTCCTACAAACAAGGCGGCAACGTTGGTCGTAACGGATGCTAGTCCTGGAAGCCATTCTCCGATTACAAAATTGACGAATAATCACTTATTACATGCCCCTAGTCATCAGAATCAGCACATCTCCGCCACCACTGTTGTTAGCAGTGGCGCTGAAGATTTTGATGAAAATGGACCGTGCCACTGGCACCCCAAGCAAGAGAAAGGAGTTAGTGTCAGAGTTGAGAACATTTCAAGCGGAGTTTGTCGTTACACCGCTTGTCTCGAGGAAAGTGGTGCTAAGCTGACATTAAATGCTGGTAAGTGGTTGCTAAAATAAAAAGTGGACGTGTTCTGACTTGTAAAAGTGTATGGGTAAATATTAGTTCTTATTATGTTTTATGCAACTCGATAGTCGAGACAAAGACCATAACCGTTACCTTATAATATATGTTTGCATTGCACAATAACAAAATCTTTAAGGGGAATAATAGACAAGTTATCCCTTATTTCTTCATCTACGTAATACGTAGTTTTTCTTCTAAATTTAGATCAGGACAGGCTGCTGGTACCCAGAGCGGAACCTATTATATTGGGAAACAACAGCAGCGATGTTGTAAAACGGGATTTTTCCATGTCCCGTGAAGTACAACGAGCTACCTTTCATCAACTTCATCATAGTACTTCGTCTGAAATTAAAGTTACCAAAACGCTCCTATTGGTATCCACCGTTTTCCTCGCGTTCAATCTTCCGTTGCACGTACTTCGATGTACTCAATTCGTTCAGGTAACATTTATACCTACAATCATAACCTTTATTTTATTTGGTCGGCTTGCTATTTTATTTGCTGAACACCAATTATTGGGAGACCTTTTCATGAAACTGGAGATGAGAAGTGAAAGTTAAGCACATAATATTTAAAAAACAGAGGAGGTATTGTTGGGAGATTCTAAAACTGAAATAATGTGCGAACTGCAAATGTTATTTACAAATTAAGTTTGAATTTTTTAAAGCATTTTAACTTTGACACTATATAAAGATGGCGAACAAGTACGACAGGTTTGACTCATTCATATTATACGAACTGTATAAATGATCGAACTTTAAAAATAAATTTAGTCGATTGAGTAGACCTAATTTTCATGATGTTCCTGTCTCCGTAACTAAACACTCATACCTACTCATGCCATGCTAGAAGGTGTGTAAAAGAATAAAGTTTTGATGAAGCGAAAAGTGAGTGGCAGACTGCCACTGGCAGTTGGTTTTGGTAGCTTGTACAGTCTCGGTAGTATTTATGTCAAATCCGGAATAAAACTTGAATAAATCTGGCACTTTTCGGTTTTGTGCTTGGCAAGAATTTTCCATTTCAATTAATATCACTGCTGTAGTTGATTACGTAGAGTGCAGTTTCTAGTAAGAGAGAAACGTATCTAAATATTCACAAACTTGAAAATCATAAGACGTTTGCTGGATGGGGTAAAGTGGGAAAAAACTTCCCAGTAAAGTTTCATTAGCTAATAGAGATTAGAGATTGAAGGCGTATATTTCAATGAAAATAGAAAAAAGGCGTTCCAGTTTTGTTGTTCCTTTGCAAACTTTACAACACAATCTGTATGTTCCAGCATGACTACTATCACGCAACCAGTACATTTTACAGGTCTCCAGTCTCCAGATTTCGTACTTTCGTCGGGAAAACAAACAGCAATATAACTCTTCGAATTGAACAAAGTTCCTTGTCATTTAATTGCGTCTGTTGTTGGATGGAACGATCTGATAAATACCTAGTATCCAACATAAAATATGACATTGAGAGATATTAAACTTTTATAATTATTATCTCGTTATTTTTTCTGGAAAATATTGGCAGTCCGTGACAGGAACCCAGGAAGGAAAGGAAATTTTACAAGCTCTTCAACCCTGGGCGAACCTTCTATTTAACAGCAATTTTGCTGTAAACTTTCTCTTGTACTGTGCCAGTGGGAGAAACTTCCGTACATCTCTCAAGCACATTGCATCTCGAGCTTTAAGCAAAACACAACAGTCTTCATTTCAGCAACATCATCGTCACCATGACAATCGTCGAACTGGGCAAGTTTCGGCGGAAAAGCGACAATGGAGGAGAACAAGTTCTATTCCGGAAACGAGGAACAATAATTCTCACTGTCACATTCCCCTCATTACAACCACTGTCATCGCAAAGGGAACTCAAGACACGGAGTTTCTTGAGATAAGGGACATTGTTGGTATTGGGATAGAGAATGGTTCTGTGAACTTATCTGACACTGGCAATGAAGAGAGTATAACTGTTTAACCATATTCAAGCAAATATCATCGTTGTATCAGTTAAAAGAGAAAAATCTGAGAAAATTGGTAGACAATTGATCGATTTATTTATTGATTTCAATCATTCTGCTATTCTATTATATGTATGTAGGTATATGCATAGGTAATTGTATTGAATATCCTTGTCTTATATTTTAATAAAAGGCAACTTAACTGTTGATTGTGAAGTGGGCAAGCGTTTTACAGATCCTATGTTTAACCATGCTCTTAAGTTTCCTTTGACGTAGACGAAGGAAATTGATTGAACTGCGTGGGTGTCTTATGTAGGTGCCCTTTGATTCATAATCCCAGCAATGACGGGAAAAGAACATTTAATTGATAAAAAACCAAAACAATTATTTTATGTTTTATTAGTATCTAAAGAACCCATTGAAAACCATCGCATGGTCTTGGCATGTGGAGTAGTAATAAATATTTATTAAATGAAAGTGAGTGTTATTTACTTACGGTAGTATTATTAACGTCGTATGATAGGCTATTGTACTTTGAACTTTGTAGAGTCAAATATTTAGTCCTATAAAAATAGAGTAAACTGATATTTTTTGTCTGGTGTTTGTACATTAGAACCAGCCCGTGGACCTAATATTCTACGGTAATCAAGGTATTGACGACGTGAGGAGGTTATAATATTTGTTCCAGTAGACAATTTTTGTATCATGATCAGCACTATGCTTTCCAATTTTTCGCAGATGAAGTAAATGATTTCATGCGAGATACGTCAATCGAATGTCTGATACGCGATACTCCTATGATGTTTATTTATAAAAGGTTTTACATATATTAATATTATATTATAATCGTCACTAATCTACTAGTCTGCTTGCTATAGATTGACTGACAGTCAAAGTGAGGTAAATAATATCATTCATTTAAACATCACACGTTAACAACGACTGGAATCAAGATGAATCAAAAAGAATAGTGTACTTTGACCGATAATGAATAGTATTTGTCGTTTCCACTTCAATGATGTTTATGGAATGAATATATGTATTCCAATTCCAAATGATGTACAGTAACATGTTTTACAACGTAATATTAATATACATAATTATAATTCCATATATAATACCTATGCTTGATCTGTGCTGTTGATTCACAGTTAACAAAGATATTTTCCCCTTTGTTCGTTGACTTATTAATTTGAAAGGCTCATGTAACTATATTAGGATTAAAGTATATACGTTACGTTAAAATAATTACGTTACTGTTACGTTATAATAATTATACACAATATTAGAATTGACGTAACCTGAGCTAGAAATTCTGATTAAGTTTACAATGTACTCATGTATTCAAATTACATTCTAAATGTAATGTATTAAAATTATATTCTGTTGAGATTTAAATCTAATACTATCATACTTTTATGTTTGAGAGCCTTGATCACTTTTGAAAGTACTCTTATGAGTTCCAATTGTCATATACTCTGAAAAGAAATCTAAATCCACCATTAAACAAACGTCGTCGTTCGTCCTGTTTCTATACTAATGCAATATATCCAACTTACTACATTTATTGCATACTAAGATAACTAGACTATATTTAACCTTATTAAAAATTGAATTTGGGTTGCACGCTATCAATCAAGTAGTCTCATGTAAAGTGCTAACCTGGTGTTGTGTTCTGCCCAATGCTAATCAAACAACTCATTTGGAAGCTCATGCCGATCACAAAATTGTCATTACTGCGATGATATACACATTTTTACTACATACATACTTTTTGAAAGTTGAGGTCACATCCACTACTTTACTCGCAAGACACCATAGTCATTTTAAAAATAAGGGTTAGTCTACGTTTTTTTATTTGATTATGTCGGATCCAATGACTACATAATATATAATAACTAGCAGTACACAGTGACAGTGTCTGATCTAGTCAGGGTGACTTGAAGAAACTGCATTCGTTATTGGATGAAGTTTTACATGAATTCTGTTTTAGAAAACTCATGGAAAATGTCAAAGGCCAATAACATAATATATCGACATATTTTTGAATCCGCATTGAACACGAGACAAACACAGTGTGTAATGTGTATTTCATTCAGAACAGTTTATTACTATATATGATTGTGTTAGCGATTACATATAAACTCGACAAGGGAAATAGCCAATAGCAAAATTGTAAGCAGTGCTGGGAAAGAAAGTACTTGGTCCTGTTTTTACTTCAACAAAGTCAAACGAATACAATCTTAGAATCTTTTCTTTGAACATGGAAGCTTTTAGTAACGGAACGAACGAAAAAAGAACCAACCGCCTTTAAGTTTACATTTTTATTCCTAGGGCAATGTAGAAATTCCAATTACCTTACATAAAGGTTATGCAACGTCATAAAACAGTGAATGAAGAATAATTCAGCTAAAGATTACAAAATGAGTGTATTACGTAAGAAATCGATTTGTGAGATCCTTTAAAAGGAACATCGATAACAATATTCAAAGAGAAAGATTATTCATGAAACCCGGTCGGATGATGATCTTCTACAAGGTTCCATACGAGTTTAATTTGGTTTCAAGCGAGACATTGATATTTAATTGTATTTATTTGTAAACTTTACGTACGCAAAAAATACCTAAGCATACCTAAAACATATTCCCACAATGGCAACCTAAGGAGAAAACCACTTCGAGATACCAGTCTAGATGTGGTTATCACAATCTTATTGTCCACATTTCTGTTCAAAACTGTCTTGTTTACAGGAGAGGGAAATGAAAGTTTGAAGGCTGTTAGGATACATATCTCTTTGCTCTAAAATATATCGTCAATTCCATATTCCATAACATGCATTCTTTGTGAAACATTTTACCAGCTATAATTCTGACAAAGCAATCTTTCCGTAGCAATACCCGGAGGCAGCTAAGATGGAATATAATGAAATAACAAATTGCAGCAATAATTTGAAAAGTTTCAAAGTGTTCCACAAATTGTGGCAAGATATATATAATTGACTTTGTAAAGAGATAGTTTTGATTAATTGGAATCTCGGAATCACTCTGTATATCTAGGTACTTATATTCAGGGCCTAAACTACGATGGCGCACAGTGTAAAATTAGTATTAGCCATTTTTACACCTATACGATATTTCAGCATGTTATAGA